>JAPYYV010006834.1:0-48218 GCA_030522625.1 Copidosoma aretas | reverse complement strand
AACAACCTTTTTACGCTCAATATCTTTTTAATTACGAAAAAAAATAAAAACAAGATTCCTCCCATAAGACCTGTGTTATTTCTCCTCTATATTAGTCATCTATATACCGAAGTCACGTGGTACAGGCATAATCCCAATACAACAAGTTCGTCAAATTTTTAATGAACCTTAAACTTGTACAATCTACGAAAAATCGCCCGGGAAATATTTTTAATTCGTATCCAGTAAGCTTCAAATATATAATGATGTAATGCGGACGTAGGTGGGGCATGAAGAAACAATATACACGCAAAAACCATATACGTACGAAGCTTACTGGATATACAAATTAAATATATTTAGCGGAATGCTGTTGACGTAATATCAAAGTACACTATTCAACAAATATTTTAAGCACTTATTGATTGTAAAAAGATTAAGTATCAGTTGTTTATAGTACAGCTGAAAACAGCAAAAAATTTGTTTTTCGAAACTTGACGAATTTTTTGCGGGAAAATGACGGGTATTAGAAAAAAATCACAAGAGACCTTTTTTACTCAGAATGAGTCGAGGAGTCGGTAACTAATTTTTTTTAGCAAAAAATTGTAATTGTTTACATTGTCAACAAAATTTGTTAATAACAATTTTCCGCGGATGATTTCGAAAAAGCACCCAAAAAATTCTGATTCTGCGTGCAAAAATCTGCTAGCTGCCTCACTCAATCCATACTTTTAAATTTACCCGCTCTTAACGAACTACGTGTTAAGTCTAAGCCAATCATATGAATAAAAAGGCTCCATTATATCAATTTTTCTATATGATAATTTTTAAAACAACCCGAATAACTGGTTGGACAGAGCGAGGAAGAGAGAGAGAGAGAGAGAATAAATTAGAGGTGGAAATATATTAGAAAAAGTATAGTGCAGAGTGGAAAAAAAAGATGAAAAAGAGTTCGTTAAAAATTTTTAACGGTGACAAGAAACTAAAATTACGTGCATGGATATTCAGGTAGATCGGGAAGTTGATAATAACGAGCTGCAAAAGAGAACGATAATAATTAATGAAGGTATATTTACAGTAACAGAGGAATGGTCATGTTTAAACGGGAATGGAGGAATGTTACGGGAATAAGCAGAGCAGAGTCGGAGTAATAAGCCGGGTAACAGATTGCAAACAGTGGCTAAGATAAAGAAATTAGAGAAACTCAAAAGAAGGGGAGTAAAAGCCCGAGTCAGGCGTATCAGCATGACTCGAGGAAACTAATATTGCACGTATATTGAACGGGAAGGAAAAGTATCCGACGGATAAAAGAGAATAAGAAATGAAAGCCGACCATTTGCCTTTTTCGAGCGCAGTAATCTTCTCGCTTTTGTGGATGAGTGGCTTGTTAAAACATACATAAATAATAAATTCATCGAGCAGAATCGCCTTCCGGCACTCGCCAACCGATACCCGTGAATATTGTATCTCCTTCCTTCGACTAGTCCATTATACGTGAGGAGAATGATGTGCTAGGCGTAATTCGTGCGATGCAAGTCATGGGGATGATTTGGGCTGAATATGTGTAGTCATCGAGTGTTGACTTGGAAGTATGTATCAGGGTGATTCTGCATTATTATGTGACATCCAGACGAATGCTAAGCAGGTAGATTGGAAAAACTTATTGATTCCTTTCACTGAGAGTGCTTTTTGAGGTTAGCGTATTCTCTTGACGTTGTTTTACGACCATTAGATTTGATAAATTAATTGATGAATAAACAAAGTTTTTTATCCGTGATTTTTGATTTTTCACCACGTAAAGTTTATTATTGTATGCCAAAAATGAAAGATATTTCCAAGCTACTATTTTTTATTCAACAATGCCAAAAAAATTTTGTCAGCATGGCAGAATTAAATTAATGGAGGTTAAAAACTAAAAATAATCTTAAAAATAACAGAATTATGAGATCTACCTTAATTGGTCTGGTATTTGCTTGGTAAAAGTTAATTGCAGTATTGTTTCCCAAGAAAACAACGTTCTCTTGACTAATACCAAAAAATAAACTGATGCTCGATGATATTTCATAGTTACTTAAGATTATTTACATAAAATCATGAAAATTTTTCGATACATATTCTGAGTGAGACATTATTGAAGCTTAAAAGAAAAAGTAAGATGATTGATTGCCAGAAATCGATGGTATTAGTTAAAAGTTTCCATGGAATTGTGTAAATAAAAATGATCCAAAACCATATGCTGGATGGAAAACCACGTAAGTAAGTTATCAAAAACAATCGTTCATCAGCAACAACTTTAAAGGTTTCCATCATAAATCATTATAATATTAATTAACGATATTTCATAAAATAAGATGAAAGTTCATTTTTCTATCTTATTCTATCCTATCTTAAAAACAAGAATGTCACGTAACTGAAGCCTGTTATTCGTGATGTGATTGGTTGAGACAAATCGTGTAGTTTTTAAAGCGGGAAAATTCAAAAATGAGATTTTAAAAACAGGAGAGAAAATCCTATCTTAAAAACAAGAATGTCACGTAACTGAAGTCTTTTATTCGTGATGTGATTGGTTGAGACAAATCGTGTAGTTTTTAAAGCGAAAAAATTCAAAAATGAGATTTTAAAAACAGGAGAGAAAAAATAAATTAAATTTGTGGGTTACATACTAACATAGAGATGAAAGAATATGGCATGAAAGGAGTTTGTTTTAATTTTAATTTTTTTCGAAACGTAATAAAAAAAAATTTTGATTAAAGTTCGGGGGTTGGCGTGCGAAGCACGCAGAGGGCGGAGCCCCCTGGTTGAATAAATGCTCAAAAACTCTAATTATGACTGTCATAAGCATGGCTATCTTGCCAAAGGAAATCGCATAAAAGATTCCGAGCTATTTTTATTTTTGAATGGTATACCCAAAGCATATCTGTCAGATATCCGGAGAAATTTATTGATCTGTCCATAGCCAGCGTCTGCGGATCCCTTCCAAGTCACCCACGCGGTGCTACAAGCGTCAGTTTTATGTGCGTACCCTCGGGACACGATAAGGCAAAATATAAGAAAACTCTGGTGAATCGCGTTATGAGTCTGAATTTTTATATTGGAAGATCGTATCAATGGACTATAGAAGCGAAAGAAAGAAGGTACGCACAATCGCCAAGAAATAATCAAGTTAAAATGAAATGAGACTTTTGTATTTGTATTATAAACTTTATGACGACAGTTCCTATCAATTTTGATACAGAAGAATAATTAGATTTCCAAGTAAAGTTAAAAGTACTGAGTATTATTTTGTACACATTTGAAAAAATTTATCCATATTCGTTTTGATGCTTACAATCTTTAGAACAAATCGATCGGATTCACTTTTTGATACATTAATTTTGTTTTCATTTATTACTTTTTACTTGAAGTCAGCAATTTTAAAAGGTTTGGAAAGCCGAATAGGAGGGCCAACTGGCATTCGAATATTGACCTAATACAATGCTGACAGTGGTGGTTGCTGTCGAAAAAATTATACGAAACATGTTTTTTATTTATTTTACAATGTCAATATTGTGAATACGCATCTTTGCATAATATCTACGAAATTTTTTTTATATAATTATTAATAATTTTTCTATGACGAACAATTTTTTTATACTCATAATCATAAGTATTTTTATAAACTAGAAATAAAGTAAAAATCATCACAAATCCAGTACCGATCAGAAACTAGGATAACTATATTGACTTACTTAATTTCTAAGACTACATTGATAAGTACGCATAAGTAAGTGTAAATAATGACTCATAATAGTAAATATATAGAAGAAATTTAGTTTTCTTTTGTGAACGCAGACGAAAGATCTTTTTTTCAAAAAAATCTACGCTACAATGCTTTCTAAATGCCTCTACCTATTGGATGTGTATGAAGCTCGCCGCCTCGGAAGGCAGCGTGGCCGAGCGGTCTAAGGCGCTGGTTTTAGGCACCAGTCCGAAAGGGCGTGGGTTCGAATCCCACCGCTGTCATATTTTTTGATAATTTATATCGCAACAATCGCACAAACATTTTTTAATCATCGTAAATTTTCATTTTATTCGTCAATGTGAGTATTGATGAATTGGCATTTTTTTGTGGTAGTATTATGATTGTAACCTTTCTAAAAGTTATATGTTCTTAATTGTCCTTTTTATCCGATAATAATGATAATAATAACAAAATGTCAAAGTTGAAAATATTCAAAATAATATTACGAAATTTATGGGGTATGTTAATGCAATTAAATCTGTCAACACACTTCTGAGTAAAATCTAGAATCACTCGGCTATTTAAATTGAAGTAATTGGATAACAATGTGCTGTACGTCAAGGCCCAATAAATATTTATTATTTTTTACAAGTCTTTCAAGATTTATAGTGAAATACATGGAAAAAAGATCCCACCGAAAGACCTATCATTTATCTTAACATTAACATTACGTCTACAAATTGGTATTTCTGAATAATTCAACAAATTGTAATTCCTATTCTCTTGAGCACGTTCATTTAACCCGCTCCAATATTTAATTATGATTAACACGAGTGGATAATTGAAAGGTCGCAAGTTTGTTGATGTCAGTGGCTGACCAATTCCAATTTTCTCTCGAGTTTGCTTTAGCTTCTTTTAACATGATGTTACATAGATTACTCATTTTAGAAGATCGACTTTGGTTTTGTTATCGTTTTATTTTTTGAGATTCGCTTATTTTATAAACGACTTCTTCTACTTTTCTGTATTTATTAAGCTGTTTAAGAACCAATGATTTGAGTCAAGATTGTTCATTAATAACTGTGAAGGATGACATTATTTTTTTTCTAAATTACTATAGTTTACCTGACATATAATATGACTACAAAATTTATCTTGGTGTCATATTTGATAGTACTTTGTCTTTCACTCATCATATACAGTCTACTATCTCTAGTGCATCCAAAGTACTTGGCTTTATCACTCGCGCTACTAGACAATTTAATCACACTTCATCTATAATCCACCTCTAAAAGACCTTAGTTGTTCCTAGTTTAATATATGCCGCTGTTATCTGGACCCTTCATCAAGGGTATCTAATAAGTGAACTTGAATCAGTCCAACACAGATTTATCAGATACATTTCTTTCAAAGCAGGTACTTCCCTTAACCCCTTCTGTCATAACTATTCCAAGGCAACCATACAGTTCAACCTACCTAGTATAAAATACCTACATTCCTATCATGAACTGACATTCGCGTTTAAAATTCTGCGATTAATGGTGTTGGATCTCTTTTCTCTGACAACGTTTCTATTCTTGAAGGGATGCAACAGAATAGATTAAGGAGAGAGTGAAACAGTCTACCATCTCTTTTAAGATCCTGTGACTCGTTACATTCGCTTAAAAGGCTAGCCCAACGTTTTGTATTTAATTATCTATAATTTGATGATATTGTAACTATGCTTTCTATTTATATTACTTCATGCTTCCGATGTGTATGCAGCTATTTTTTTTTGTATTTTATATTTACACCATAAGCTTTATATTTATATGTCTTGTATGATTTGGGGTCATTCCCGTTTAATTCAACAAATGAATAAATAAATAAACCAGATAATTCTATTTATGAAATATACACATGTAATATAATATATTCAAACCTTTTTATGAGCTTGAACACTAACCATTTAAGATCGTGTTACCAATGAACTTACTACTGAAAAAAATGCACAAAAAACTCATTTGTGGTATAATGATATGCATTATCCGAAACGATTTTAATTGCTCAAAGAAGATGACATCTCAATGACTAGAAATAATCATTTTATGAACAAAAGCCTCTGTTACTTCTTCAATCGTTTGACATCAGAGCAAGATTTCTCTTGAAGCATTACATTACAGTGGCCTTGATCGTACTCTCACGTATAAAAT
Source organism: Copidosoma aretas (assembly GCA_030522625.1). Taxonomy (NCBI): domain Eukaryota; kingdom Metazoa; phylum Arthropoda; class Insecta; order Hymenoptera; family Encyrtidae; genus Copidosoma; species Copidosoma aretas. Next base: position 42,326 of record JAPYYV010006834.1, on the reverse strand, counting down.
GATGAGTGTTTATCAAAATTGAAATAAAAAAGAAGGTCCCACCGAGATTTGAACTCGGATCGCTGGATTCAGAGTCCAGAGTGCTAACCATTACACCATGGGACCTGTCTAATGGGTAGCTTCTCAAAAACCTTCACGTTTCGGTGCAGCAGAGTAGGAAGACCTCTCGGTCACTACGCAACATTTCTGCGCATTGCTTGCGCGATAACAGATGTATTGACAAAACTCAATTCAAGCCTGTCCTACTATCATCGGATTTCTAAAATTATTACTAGACATAAATGTATTTATTAACAATTCAATTATTACACAAAAAAATTATTCATACTTTTTTAAACTGCATTAGCTTGGATAAATACCATAAAAAGAGGCATATAACAATTTGAAAAATTGATATCATAAACTGTTAATAAACGTCCTCCTTAAATAGGCAAAATTACGAAACAGGTATTGTTTATTCAAACAATCATTCTTAAGATAGGCTATGATAAGGTTTAGCTACTAACAATCCAATGAACAATGTTCTATAAAGTATGTTTTCAACTACAAATTTATATAACTAAACCTAAAATAGAGGTACTTCAATTCTTTAATATAGTTTCTACTACGTAGTTAGAATTGTAGCTTATACTATTTTTTAGTTTACATTATGATATTTCAAATTCAAATACAGAAGAAAAAAAAGAAAGATAGTCTTCATAAGGGGCTGGGTGGTGGTGAAGAGAGACGGGTAATACGAACAATACCAGAGAAATACCACACTACATGTCCATAGACTGTATCCATGGACAGTGTGTGTATATATATATATATATATATGTATATATTTATAGCTTATACAAGAGCTATAGTATCATATGCGTGGTATATATGCGCAAATACAAGCAACGTCTGCTAGCACTAGCCATTCAGCAGCTATATAGCGTAGATGTACATGTCCAGATTTATAGTGCTAAATAATATGTGGTATAGAATAATAAATACGTTTATTTGGTAAAACAATGTATGTAATGCTTCGTAATAGAGTTACAAACATAATCCATACTTGAGTGTACTTTGCTGAAGAATACATTTTTAGAATGATTAAGTGTACCATGTTTAGAGAATTAATTATTGCCTTAACCAGAGTGGTTAACAGTTGTCTGATTGTCTTGATTGAATAAAATACACTACATTATTTTCTACTAAAAATGTTTTATAACAACTTGAATTACCTCTTGACATAAAGTAATGTTTTAGTTGACCTCCTAACCTTACATTTGTAATGCATGCATACTTTGCATTTTGTTTCTGAAAGAGGGATAATCCTTATTACCAGAGTAATTGATTTAATTTATATTATTGATTAATTGTAGTGAGTAATGAACTAGATGTGTTTATTGATGTATAATCTTATGGTGTAAAAGATAAAACATGTTGTAAGCCTTCTTGATTTTGAGTCATGAGAATGATGAGATAAGTCAATAGGTTTCTCAATTAGTGTTCCAATGAATTCTGATCTCCTTAACATGAAAGACAACTTAAAACACTCAAACATACAAGCTCAACCATAAATTTAAATAGTGATAGGCTAATTAGAAAATAAAGAGTGCTAAAATAATATCAGATTTCTAAAACATCTTCTTTCATCAAGTCTGCTACTGTACAAGGTGGCTAGCTTTTTGATCAGGAATCATACAGTGTCACATTAAAAATTTGTTCAATGCATACATAAAGATATCTTGTATTGCGAGTATTACAGAAAAACTTTCATTTTATAATTGATAGTTTGTAGTATTCAAGAGATTGATGTGTAATACTATAACGGATATAACTAAATTAAAAAATTCGATACAATAGATGTTGCAATTAATAAAAAGAAATTTGATTTGCTTAACCATCATACTGATCATACATTAAAATTTTTTTTAACATTTCAAAAAAGTATGAATTCAACGTTTCTAGGTAGATTTTTCATGACAATAATATTACCTTATACTATTTTAAAAAGTTCTAGATTGCTCAGTTTTGAAACACGTAATTGTACTGTATAAAATATGTAGCAACTGCAACAGATATTAACGTTACGTAAAACGGTGTCTTAAAACTAAATTTGATATGCTTTACTGATTTATATTAGCCAATCATTGATAATCAATTTGAATCAGACATTCTTTTTAAAGTTTACAAATAAGTTGTGACAATATATTAAAGATGCCCATTGCATATAAGGAAAAAGGAGTCATGCTCATAAACAAAATAATATGGTCTGCTGTAATACTTTTGGAGAAGCCATGTTTTCAAATATTTGTAAGATAATTGTCACAACCTTGCTCAAGTAAAATAGTTTGTTTGCCGTTATAAAAATCCTAAATTTGAAAGCTGCTATACCGGTAACGGGGTCGTCAGGGGATGTAGCTCAGTGGTAGAGCGTTCGCTTTGCATGTGAAAGGTCCCGGGTTCGATCCCCGGCATCTCCATTTTTTGAATTTTTTTTTGTGGTAAAATAATTACCTTCTTTCTAAATTCCGTTGGTAAACTTAAAAATTACATTGATTCGGAGCGATTGTTTGTTGAAACTATGGTAGTGATGGACCAATCATCTTTTGAACATGAAATATTTTTAAAATCTCAAAATGCAGGTAAGCATACATATGTAGCAATTTTAGTTATAGTATGACAACAAAAAACTGCAGTTTACAGTTAACTTTTACGGAAACATATTTTTAATCTTTAAATATTTTGTAAATCTTTAGTTAAAGGATGTTTAGAATTTAAGTTGATTTAATGATGTCCCATGAGTCACAAGATCTACTAATATTAATGATCCGCTAAGTTTATTTAAAATACTGCAGTTTTGCATTAAAATTAGGACCAATATCCCTGTTACTGACTGCTATATCATGTTACTATTATGTTCCATTCAGTATCAGCACGGGTGTTTTGCCACGAGAACGCGTTTATATTGTTTTTAAAAGGTCGTAAGTTGCTGCTACGGTCTTTATTATTTTTTTACATGCCCTGTTAGACATATATTCTGTAGCAACTAAAAAGGGCCAGTATGGAATTGGTTCCCAAAATCACAAAATTGATGGAATTGGTTCCCAGGTCGATAAAAAGCATAGTGGGATTGGTTCCCGGGTCGATAAGACGCATAGTGGGATTGGTTCCCGGGTGTTATAGAGGCATAATGGAATTGGTTTCCGATGCATTTAATCGTACAGACAATTATTTCAAAAGAATTCGAAAGAAAGCAGGGAAACAAAGCTTTTGAAGAAAACACGCGGTCATTGATCTTTTAAAGAACTGTATAGTTATCGATTGTATACAAGTGTATTCATAGAAGTAAATCGCAGCTGATCACATTCTATTCTGGGCTGACGAAGTGTCAAGAAGTGTTCACTCTTATAATTTTCAGTGTAAGTTTATTGTCATCGTGCTTGTCTTGTATAACATTGTGTTTTACTGTAGTGTATAAAATACTGGTTTTTTTATAGCACATGAAGAAGCAGTCGTAGTATTTTATCAGTGTATGTGTAAACTTGTTATATTATAAAATGTTAGTAAATTTGAGTGAAAGAGGCAAAACGCTTTAGCGTGTCAATAACTACTATTTTGGATTTCAAAAAATTGTTTAAAACAGCCTACAAAGTTGGACGTGCACATTCAGATTATGTAAGTGCTACGTAAAAGTTAATGAAGTAAATGATATTGTGGATACATCGTGTAATCAACACGAACACAAATAAGTTGACGAGGCCGTTCAAAATCGGCGAAATCTGAGCAATCTACTTTAACGTAAGGCTGTTGATGACATCTCAACTCGTCCCTCTAAACTACTGCGAGATGAGTTGAAGCAATCAGACATGAATATACATTGACTGCAAAAGATGCAAAAAAAATTCGGGACAACTTTGGCTTTGCTCGTCGTAGTCTACTACCTCCTATGGCCGGGAATCAATCCCACTATGCTTCTTATCGACCCGGGAACCAATTCCACACTGTTCATATCTGGAGAAATGTGCTGGGAACCAATCCCGGATTACCGCTAAAAAGATTTTTTGTCTAATAGGCTTTTTTAATAAACGTAGTTAATAATAAAAGTAAGGATTTTTATTTTATAAAGCACATAACAAAAAAATGAACTTTCATTGAAATTTATGTGCATGGGCATACGATCTGTTGGGAGCAGGTGCCAGGTAATGAAAAAAAAAAAAACTACTGCAACATGGTGATAAGATTATTTACGTTAAGCTAAGCAATACTCACAAAACATTATACCAAGGAGTTTCCCCTAAATATTGAGCGCTGAAGTGAAGACAAACGTTTAAGACATCAAAGCATTGTGCGGGGCAGGCATGTTTGCTGTGTTGTCGCACGTCACGGCGCGTGGCATGTTGTTGTAGCGATACATCTTCACTTGAGAAGACGATATCTCAGCAAAATCAGAATAATTCGTTTTTGAAATTGCTGTTGGGGTAAATGTAGATATTACTGTCACGTTTTTTTTTCTTAGACATATGTAAAAGCTTACTACAAAGGCATGTATATGGATTTTCAAACTGCTTTTTTTTATTGAAGCTTCTGGATTTAGGTAGTAGAATATAAAAAATACTTGAACGATAAAAATTGTAAAGGTATATTTTGATTAAATTTTTATTGTATTAGCCAAATGCTGGTATTAGTGCCACTGTTCTTGTATTACTGTCACCTAATTACTGCCATTGCTTCAATTACTATCCATGTATTACTGTAAACTCGTTTATTTCTGAAACGTGCGAGAGTTGTTGTTGATAAAATGAAGAATATAATGTACATAGAACCATAAATATATTTTATTAAAAAATTCTTAAGCTATCATTATTAACATTTTTTATTGAGTGATCCATATTTGAATCGTCAATACTTTATTCAGACTTGCAGTACATGTTACTGGCATTTGAATAACTATAACACTAGGAACAAATATAAACTGGATTAATTAACTGTGATTTCGTGAACGAAAAATTTTGCTGGCAACTAGTTGTTATCCATTGCACAAGTTATCTCTCTTGCTTCTTGCTCAAAATTGTTAAAGAGCCAAGTTTCTTATCTGCATAAATACCATCTTTTTTTGGCTTTAAATTTGATCTTGGTATACCATATGAATGCAATTGTCGCGATCTTTTTACCTTCCTTCACATCTGTAAAGCCAAGTTTATATTTTCCGTTGAGTAACACGTCCTTTTCTTTTTCTTTTTTTTTTGCTCAAGGCTTAATAAAGCTGACAACATTAATACCATCACAGCCGCTTAAAGTGTGTAAAATACTGTCATTTAGATTAAATAAAATCCATATGATTGTTAATTACTTTGTTGAATTATTATAAAACAATAACTGTTCCTTTTTATACTTACATATTTTTAACATGATTCATGAGTTTTTTGTATCTTAAAAACCACTTACAAGCCAAGGATTTCATGCACGAGACAACGGTTTTCTTAATACAAGTGAGTTTGCGTACATTCGTTCATTGATTAAATCAAGTTAATATACAATTATTAATGAGAAATTCCCATAATATCAACAGTACAAGTTTACTGTGATATTATTTCTGACATAATATTGATTTGTTAGAAATTATTAGGGGTTAATCTATGCAAAGTTGCAGTAATTACAGCAAGGTCAGTAATACCTATACATTTACCCTTATTGGTGTGTAAAATGAGATCTTTCGATCCAGATTTTGTATGAAAAAAAAAATTATAAAAATAATTGTTACGATAAAAGAGTTTTCTGTTTTTTATTTCTTAAGATATTTGGGTCGCATTTTTTTATGTTGTAATTATACTAAAATCAATCGTACTATTTATTTTACTGATAAGCGAGGTGAAATCGTTTTTATTAAATTTTCGTTATGAGGTAAACTGAAAAAAACCTTTCCATAAAATCAAATGATTACTCGTATTCAAACAAAAATATAAAACATATTTGTAATTAAAACTGCATAACGAAAGAACACATTTCCAGCAGAAGTACTATCGTCGATATTGAAAGAAGCTGAGGCGAAATCACGTCCTCGGCGTGATTTGCTTTCCCCATTTTTCTCACCCGAATATTATGGCTCGAAGGATTTGGCTCTCCACACGCTGGGACACTAAAACTGCCCGGAGATTTATGTAGAAAATCGTAAATTCGTCCCGCGCTTCGGAATCTAATAGACCCAAGCAGAAAAAAAAAGGAGTGAGGCGTAATAAAGAGGCGGACGACGAGGAAGAAGATGAAAAAACTCATGTCTCCCTTTCCACCCTCTCGTCAGTCGAGCGTTATAATATTCTGTCCACTGGACACATCTCCCTCCGCTTTCACATATCTTATTGTACTTTATATATGCCGCGGTACGCGCCAGCGCATAACTACGTGAAAACAGCATAAAAATCTCGGATGTATTTCGGGGCATTCTGACACTTGGACACGCGCTCGGCGCTATAGGTCCGAGAAGGAGAACTCACGAAGGGTCAGCACTGGAGCGTGCGACCATTTTCATGGCACCCCAGCCTCCTCGGGAATTCTTCGCTTACGAATATTATATATTATTCGAAGATTCCGCGAGATTCTTATTTACGCGCCGATGCACGAGTTATATGACGCGGACGAAATTCCCGTCGCTGTTCCTTAAAGAAAGCCGACGACGACCTCGTGCGCGTGAAGAAAAAAAGAAAAATCATAACTTGGGCACATTATGTCCCCCGATAAAAGTTGGTTTCTAAAAACCATCCGCTGTAAAAATTTTAAATTCCCGCTCCTCGAATCATCACCAGCATTCATTATAAAATCGCGCTTTCACCGAGTCGAAAACACAATGGCCGCGCGAAGAGCACCAGCGCGCGGCTGCAAGTCCAATTACGGCTTATTTAATCAGCACTCGAGCGCCGCCGCCGCCGCCGCCGCGTTCCGTCGCGTCGAGAGCCGTGATTAAAAAACCCGATCAATTATTAACGCGAGGGATCGCCGGCCTAATAAGTCTCGACTCCTCGAAATCCTCGTGGAAACATTTTTCCCTCGGCCGTGGTGCGCGATACGAAGGAGGTGGGGCCGGGTAGGGGGAGGGGGGGCATAAGCATAATTATCCGGGGAAGGAAGCGTCCTTTGTGTCGGTGGCGTTGTGGAGCATAGTGCGCGAGGGACGCGCAGAATGAAAAGGAAAAAAAAAAAAAGAAACGAGGAATCGGAGTGGGAGATCTGGAGCCGCGCGAAAGGTCGGCCGGACAGTTTTTCTCTCCCTCCTTGGCAATCGTAAATGTTTAATATCGTGATTAAAGGCACGGCGTCGAGGCGCCTCGTTATTATTATTTCAGTCCGCGGAGGACGGTGCTCCGATCTTTCCGCCCGCGCCCGTTGTTGTCCCCTGCGTTTTTCAATTCCCGCTTCTCGTCCCTCGGTTTCTTTTGCGAGGCAAGAAAAATCTTTCTCCAAAATTAGCCGGCTAAATATTTAACGCGAGCGCGCGCGAGATGCACCCCATAGGAGCGACAATGGAGTGCTCGCGAGTTCGAATGCAGCGTGCGGAGGGACGCGTCTGCGGCGGCTATTGTCTCCGCTTCTTCCATCCGATGGATTTCAGGCAGGTGCCCTTTTTTCGCCCGGTGCTGCAGTTTTGGCCGCGAAATATCGCGCTCGTGGGGTAGCTGGTTCATTGTTGCAGGTTAGGAGGAAGAGGTTGAATGGGGCACACACGCTTGTGTTTGCAGGCATATAAAAGGGAGGGATGCCGGCAGGTTGGGGTATTTTGTTTAATAGCGTTTTTGAGTGACTGCTCCGGAGCAGGGGGGGGGGGGGGGGGCGGGGGGGGGGGGGGCGGGGGGGGGGGGGGGGGGGGGGGGGGGGGGGGGGGGGGGGGGGGGGGGGGGGGGGGGGGGGGGGGGACAAAACAGCGCCTCGGGAAAGTAGTAGTCAGGGAGAGGAGCAATTTTTTTGAAAATTCAACTCCCCCGCGAGATGGAAAAAGGCGGAATGCGAACTCGAACCGAGCCTGCCTATTTAGAGAACTGTGCGCAGGATTTTTTGCTTCTTCAGTGGTTTCAAAAGGGATATTTATACTCGACCACTTCTCGCTGAAAATCTTGCAAGAGTTTACTGCTTTCTCTCTCGAATTCGTGCGCCATGAAAAATACAATGATTTTATTCGTCACGCAGGAGATTCATCTTCCAATACAACCGAGCAAGATCTGTGTACCTACTGATGATAAAAGCACACACGGGAAAAAAATTAACATGCGGGGCGTAATGAGGCATGACTTGATCGATGGTCGCGATTATTTTTTTTCTTCTCTTCCACCGTATATTTTCACGAAAAGGCAATCCCGTAATGGGCGAATCAATTTTTTGTCAAAAAGACTACTTTCTCGAACGAAAAACGCTCGCTTGCACCGAGCCGTATTCACTTTCAGCCTCTATCGATCAAGATATTTATCCTTGACGTGCATACACGAAATAATATTGAAATTTCCCTGCTCACGACGAGGTCGCCTTTACGTAAAAAGGTCCATTTTTCCATCATCGCGAGCAGTCCTCTGTTGACACTGGCCAAATCGAGCACCAAATTACAGGGTCCAGTGGTAATACCGTTGACTGCCTCGCCGTGCTTCTGTCTCTCTTCCACGTATACGCGTTTGTTTTGCTATTCTAGCGATTTGTCATCCATTGTCCGGCGACGCGTGAGCTTGCGTTCGCCCGTCTCTTTCGCTCAGCTCGTTTTCCGGCGCCCGATCGTTATTTATGACTACTCGCGAGTCTCGACGCCGCTGTGTTTTTGAAACGATTTTTCGTTTGCTTTTTTGTCGACACTTTTGCGAGATAAAATTAACATCATTTTGCCGTCAGAAACAAAAAGTACAAATACAGGATTTTTGTAACGAAAAGAAAAAATTTTAATCGAATCAAATTATCTGCTGTTACGTACAGCTATTACGTTTTTCTAATATTTTTTTTTTTTTCAACACCCGTGACGAGGTCCTTACACGATTCCTATTTGACTCTGCATTGCTGTGTTGCACTATGCATAAGTATGTTATCGCCACTGACCTAATGAAAAACAGCCTCAGACTCATTGTGAATCAATCACTTTTACAGCAATGGGGACCAATATTTTACATGACTTCCGAACCATGGGACCACTGTTGGAATACGTACATGAGAAAATAAAGTTTCTCAGAGTCGCGAGCTGATTGAGTATTCTTGGAAACAAATTTTAATCACCATCGAAAATAGTTACAACCATTATTTCACAGTTTTATGTATGCCTAACAGTTTTGATCAATTCATCGGAAAAAACAAATATCTCAAAATCGGCGAATGTACGAGACTAGCGGTTGATTCCTTCCTCCTCCAACAATCTCCAACTGTACTCCACACCCCTGGCCTTATGAATTCTCATCGCCTCGGTTTTTTCCCTTCTCGTCGGTCCGACAACAAGGCACTGCGAGCCTACACCTATATAACTGTGTACATCACGCAGAGGGGGCTGGCGAAAATTCGGTAACTCGATAAATCTCCATCTCAGAGACGTCGTCGCCGACTTCCGCGCGTCACCGTGGAAAATAGTTCTTCGCTCTCCTCCTCCGCACGAAGCGATTTCCATTCCTTTTTCGGACGCTTGCGAGAAAATCGCATTTGTAATGCTTACGGGCGCCGCGAGCATTCTCCGCGACGTGCCGTGAAATCGCGTTACCGGGGAGCAGAGAGTAGGATTATTGAATTCGAGCCTTCCCTGCCTCCCTCCTTTCGGCCGGAGCTCTGTCTTTTATTTCGACGAGGACTTTGGGAGATGCGATTTGCATTCGGCGAGCGAATCGCTGCGGGGATTTGCGGTGATGAGCCACTTGACTGTGGACGCGTGGACGAGAAGTGGGATTTGCGTATGTAGGGAAGAAAGATACAGTCTTGTGGGGGAAACCGTCGATACGGGATCAATGTCTCGTTCAGATCACCGAATGTATTGTGAGTGGCATTAACTTTTACTGAATGGTTTTTTTTTTTTTTTTTTCTTTCTTTCTTGACGTTTTAATTAGTTTATTGTACACAAATTAACCTCGAAATCATCAGTCATACCAGTATCAAACCAACCTTCATTTATCATTATTTCGATTTCATTTATGCACAAAAATATTTGAGGTATATACTTGACCTACATTTGTGTTTTAACTTTTAGAGTCACGTTTCTACGTCTGATAATTGGTTGAGTCTAAAGATGAACACACGTAATACTTTATCGAAAAGATTAATGCAAAACTTTAGATAATTATTGTTGCAAGAACAAATTGGAAGGTTATGGCAATTATTTATTTCTATCCCCCAAGACTTCTGTTTAAATTACAGAAATACTATCATCCTTGCAATACATTCTATCTCTTGTATCAGCTTGAAATTTATCCCGTGATTTAAATTGGTTAGTTAATTTCAATGATGTATACCACGATTATTGCATACAGTTAATTATGATTATTCCAAAATATTGATCGCATAAACTGATGAGGTTTCGCCTTTTGAAGTTAGGGAACTTATATCAAAGAAATTTTGACCCGATTTCTTGAGCCAAGACGAATCTATGATTAAATTCCTGAATTGATTAAACTTTGTAATCGCAAAAGATAAACATTTGATTAGATATTTATTTGATGCTTCCTATAAAAATGTTTTTTGATTATTGGAAATACCGTCGCAGTTAGTTCAGGTTCAACTAATTGATACTTATCAATAAAGTTGATCTCGCTCACTTAATATATTAATCAAAAAAGCGTCCTCTAGTTATTGTAATTTTTTAATTGTAGAAAGTCTGCGGTTTATGTTGTGCGCCATAGTACTATAAATTCAAAGATTAAATATAGTTATTTTAATTTATTTTGATTATAATGTTCGATATCATGCATAAATATTTTTAAAATGATTGATACCGTGCCACTGGAAAATAAACCGTTACGTTCAGTTTGTTTAGTTTAGCTTCTGCAATTTCAAATTGCAAAATGTATTAAAAGTATATTGAAAATAAAGCAAGATAAATATTCAAATTAGTTAATATAATGTCTTAACAATGTTTGGGTTATTAATTCTTGAGTAAAAAGTTCTAACAAATGATCACATTTTTGTCACTTCATTTGAAATCATTTTATTTATAACTACTAAGAGAACGGTAACCTGAAGTTGTTGACTTTTTATTCTAAAATAGTGTAACAAAAGTGAGATATACAAAGGAACAATGCTCTCAAACCGTGTAAATACTTCATAAAATGAATGAGGATTCAAAATATTTCATCACGATAATGTTATTTAAATAAACTTTATAGTAATGCTACGATAATTGTTGATGGTTTTCATAATTTCTGATCGTATCATTTATCCAGTCAGTGAAACTGGAGACTCTCGTATATACGTCAGGATATCCACGAGCGCACGGCACACCAAATGATACGAGGCCTATCTGTTTTCCATCGACAACAAGAGGACTGCCAGAATCAGCCTGAAAATTTATCAATATTTTACCATTATTCAAAGACTACAATTTTTCAAGTTTGCAAGCAGAAAATTCCACCTTAGGTCTTCCAATGTCGTAATGAAGTTCTAAAATAAAGTAGTGATAGAAGGTGTCAGTACGTACAGTGAGAGTCAAAGAAGAAAATTTTAGATCACATCATTACCATCTAAAAGGTGATCTGAAATATTCTTTAGTTTGGCTCCCTGTGGATGCAATTAAAAAGAAGTATACCCCAGTTAAATAAAATAGTTATTTTATGATTTTCTTGGTATACATAATTGTAACGTAATTTATCATTCTTAACTACTTTAAAAATAAGAAAGTTAAAATTAACAAAAAACTTACATTGCATGTCCCTTCTCCCTTCTGGTTGAACGTACACACATGCGATTCTTTTAGGAGAACTAAATTTCCATACATATCTTGGCATTCTTTTTGATTGATGACCTTGAGGGCAATCTCTTGCAAATTGTTGGGATACTCTCCCCTCTCCTACTAACAGTACTCTGTTTAAAATAGTTTCGAAATTTTTGAAATTATTCATAAATATGATATCATTACCGAAAGTAAACCCCATCCAGTTAAATTTGCTAAACGATTGACGAAACTGGAATCTTCTGTTGGTAATCCGATATGTTTTACTTTATCCCCAAATGTGATGTCCCGATCTACTCGTATCAATCCTATGTCGTTAACTAATGCATGTGCATCGTATCCTTTGTGATAAACGATGTATTCTGAATCATAAATTTGTTCGTTTCCTCCTTTTATTAAGTTTGAACCAACAGCAGCAGAAAGATGATTTTGTCTGAAAATTCATTTCTAGCTATATTAAAATAGTTTATGATTTGTAACTATAACAGTTTAACGAAATACAACGTTTGTAAACTATCGTTACATGTGATACTTAAATGTAATAGTAGTTTTCGTCAATAATTTGCATCTCTAGGGCGATCACTGTGATAGCCCTGGTCGGATGCGAATTAGTGTCAAATGCTATTTTTTCTATCAAGGGCGCACCAGACGCCCGAGTTAGAAAAATGATATTTTCTTGTATGCGTACTGAAATTTCAGATGAATAAATAAAAATTTAAATGTAGAAAACGTAATCCTTTGAAATCGTAGATTACTAAAGTTCTTATAGGCACACGTACCCTTCAACACAATGACCGGCTGTTAAAATCCAGCGCCTGTTCAAGATCGATCCACCGCACCAATGTGACATAGTCGGTGGCTTCCTGAGTGATACTTGGTACGGATATTTACCATCGGGGGCATCTTTACCTCCAACAACTCTTGGAGCTGCTAAAGTACAAGATTCACTTTTTATTTTATTGATAACTCGACAGTCAATGCATGCAATGAACTACGTTACAGGATATAAGACGCAACTATTCGAGTAACTTCTTTGAATTTCATTGTGACTCAAACGAAATTACCTGAAAATTTCAGTTCTTCAAAGTATCAGCTTTTATGAGCTACCTAGTGTAGTCAATTTTGCTAAGAACGGTATGATGAAAACGTTAGGGAATACAATTATTTTTAGATCGAACGAAAAATCTTTCAAAAATTTTCATATGATTTAAAAATTTATTTATATCTTTTGGAAGTAAATCAATAAAGCCATTTCTAAAAAGTAAGAGAATGAATAAAAATTGATCAATAAGTAATGCTACTTGTATGAAAAATTTCGAACAGCGCAATTTATGGCGTTGTATCTGTTCAAATTATAATTTAATATTTACACTTACCATAAGCTACTGTGGCAAGACACAAAGTCACTACAAAAATTAATAGCTTCATTGTTACTAATGATCCGTTATAGATTTCACCAGACAATACGAGAACTAGATTCTTGGATGCTTATTTATACTTATTTCATGATCTTGATTTTAGAGACACGTAACCAATAAAAATTACTGCACAAATCAATTTGATAAAAATCATGTAAATGTAATAATTCAGATCCCGCTTGGATATTTATCGATAATGAAAGTAGAATCATAATCTTTTCCCCGAGATTTATATGTATATATATATACATGTTTATTCTGAGCATTGCCGATAAAATATTTTCAAACAATCGTATCTTTCTTTTTGTTTTGTGATTTTAATGATTACTGAAATTCTTAAAATACTGTGCAACAGTGGCGTACGTTACAAAATACATTATGTCTTACTAATTTGGTTCAAATCTAATCCAGACACTTTAATTCCAGACGATAAACATACCCTTTATGTTTTCTCAAGAAAAAATATACATGCTTGTTTGCAACTTTTTGACTTAAAATATAACTCTTAGAAAAAAACTGCTTTGATAGTAGGGTATCTCAAATATATGGTCGACGTTTTTGCACATTCTTTCCAACACATTTATGCAACTTTATTAGATGCATAAAAGTTTATTAAAAGCATATGACGCTCTCACTATTAGCTTGACGTGGGTCGGAAATTGCTTCTTCTGTTTATTATTTTTCCGCACTTCTCGAGCAATTTAGTATTTTAGTTAAATTTTAATGCAGTTACTTTTAAACATTTTCATCGATATAAAAACAGTATTTGATATCTGAGGTATCTAATTCTATTACACTTTACTGACTGGATTCTTTTTGAAATACATTGCCATCATAGTTAAAAAAAATAACAGCAATCGTAATCCTATAAAAACTGTATTAAATGCTGTAATTTTTTTGTGCCAGAAAGTTAGTAGAGTGCTTATCACATTACAAATTCAAGTTTTCATGAAAATTTATTCTCCATTTAGAACGTGATTTCAGCAGTTAACGTATAATTTCTCTACAGCATAAGCTAGTACATTCTCATGTTTATACACTTTTAAACCTGTCTCATGCAAAATTTTTCAATTGCCTCTCCTTCTTACTTCATCCTCAAGTAAATGTATTACACTTGCCAATCATCAATGAATATCTTGCATTATTATTATTATTATTATTATTTTATACCCGTGTACAATGCCTTTTGCAATAAATATGTAAACACTTTCAAATAGCTCACCCTCGACAAACAAAAATTAGCTCAAGCTCACCAAATTCCTGATACTAAGTGCGATTTTAGGACACGCTGTGCAAAAAGAAGCGTGTCAAAATCGAACTTATAACACGTTGTGTCATAAAGTATTGTTCGGCACTAGTGTTATATACTGATTTTCTCCTCGTGCGAACTTTTCACCCTCGCTTCGCTCGGGCGCAAACGTCCACACGAGAAGAAAACTAGTTTATAAGACTTGTATCGAATAGTACTATTTCACATGATCCATCAATCTTTCAGTACCATAATAGTTCAAGGAACGCAATACAATAAATTCCAAATAATACCATCATAATCCCTGGAGCATCGAATTTTTTCATCGGCATCCAACAAATTACCTCACATCAGCATAATTGTCCCGAACAACAATGCGAAATACCGTCAAGTGCGGCGCGGCGCGTCATCGTACACGAGCGCCGAAGAGAGGGAGAAAGCAGGTCCAAAATAACAGTGGAAGAAGGGAGCGTTGAATAATAATAATAATAATAATAATAATAATAATAATAATAATCGAATGAACGCAAATCCCTTAATAGAAAGAAAATCGAGTGGCCCTTTGTCTGTCTCCTTGAGCGAGGAGTCCAGCGGGCGCGCACACACGTATCACTAGTCCCTATCCCTCACCCTAAACGACCAGCTCGTGCCCCGTACAAGTAACCCCTCGATCATCGTCGTGTATGTACACACCGCCGTCTCGTCTAGTCTCGTTGTTGGATGGAAAAAAAAATCCCGGCTCCCAAAAGCGCATCCTAGCGTGGTGCTGCCTTCAAGCCCTCTCGACCGGGCCCATATAATCTCGTCGAGAGAGGGAAACGCGACAATCATCGCGTGGTAACGTGAGCGCGACAACAGATGCCACGACGGGGTGAAAGTGGTCTCTTTAAAATCGAAATCGCTCTGACGGGCCGTGTCTATTCCACCCGACACCGCGCGTCCTCGATAAACTCTTTTCGGAAATAAGGACCTTCTCTCCCCTCGCACCCTTGCCTTCTAAAAAATAAAAAAATAAGCGCTCGCATTACCCTTTCTCGCGTCTGACGTAGGTAGGTACACGAGCGATTGTTGCGAAACAATCGGCGTGAAGGCCGGGAAAACACGCGCGGCACTTGACGCCGCCTGCGTGTAATAATGTCTAACCGGGCGCGCTTGCCGGTGACTCGGCGCAGATGGTGCGTTATAGTTGCGAGCCGCGATTGTGCTTCTGCTTCTTTTCGTCAAGCGATTCTCGCGCCTCGGTGGGCCCGCAACAATGTTGTGGATGATGATGATTTTGGGGTGGGTCGGGGGGTTTGCGAGGTGTGATGTTTGCCCGTTGAATTGACGAGAGCTCGTGCGCAAGGATCACTGGGTCGTGGCATTGGGGCTCGTCGAGTGGGCCTAGAGTAAATACCGGCCATTATACAATATTGAGCGGAGAGCGGCGTAATGGTGTTGTGCGTCGTGTATTGTATGGTTTGTTCGATCGTGAATAAATGAATGGATAGGAGCTCGGTGCGTTGGAAAAATGGGTGCGCTGGTAGCGTTTGTTCGATCGATCGCGAGGAGATGTTTTGATGGTGTGAATATAGATGCGGTGGTTTTTGGTGCCTTTTAGGTGATCGGTTTATAAGTAAGGATTCTCAACTGATGGTGGTTTATTGACAACGTGACTTCCAAACTTGTTAAAAATATAATTTTTCTGTCAAGTCATATTAATGAATCAGTATCTCAGCTATTGATCAACCCATGCTCATTGGAAAAGTGTTTTAGGATCATTCTACTACATAACAAACGGATTATTGTGTCAACCAAATATATTCTTATTCTCGTAATGCATTGATTCATGCGTAATACATTCTTAGAACAACTATGACGAGGTCATTTGAGGAGATCCGCACAAGGTCTTTCTCTCTCTTTCCGGGTATAAATAGCCCTATCAGATCAACAGAGCCTGCATATGTTTTTTCTTTCCTTTTCGGTACCTACCATGAGAGAGAGAGAGAGAGAGGGATACTGGCGACGAGCATCTATACGCGTGGACCCGACGTCGATCGAGACATGTATAAGGCCGTATTTATATAATTGTTGGTTAAACGTGAGTGTGTATCAGCAGGGTCGGCACTAGGCTTGTAGTTAAGGTATGGAAAAATCAACTAAAAACAAAAGATGTACTTAAAGATGGCTTTATTTTAACTTTATTAACCTTTATAGCACATTTTATTGTTAAACTTATGACAACGTCCCATAAATTACATATGATACCTTTCTTACGCACCAAATTAGGCAATAATAACCATTCATTATTCTATTATTTTTCTTTCTTATGACAAATTATTGATTGAATTTTTTTTTTTTTTTTTCAAAAGTGTCCGATTAGGAGAATTCCATACCAAAATTACTAACTGCATCAGACTATATCTTTGTTACCTCGTGCATATTTCGTGACCTTTGGAAGTTTGTTGCGCCCTCGATAGGAAAAATAGCGATCGACACTCATGCGCAGGGTGATCGCCCTGATGGAGATGCGCACTCATGACAAAATCTACATTATTTATTTCTATCAGGCCTGAGATTTTTATATCTTTTTAGCACACTTGTCTTGCCGTTAAACTTCTTTTTTAACTATGCGCAATAGTCATGTAAAAAATAGCAAAATAAATTTGTCTGTCATTTTTGTGAATTTTAGTACATGTAAATTTAAATTTCAATTATTTAGATCTATTATGTGAATTGTAGTTTTATGAATTGTTTTTTAAATTTTCTGTTTTTGGTGAATGTTACGGTTCAAAACCTTGTTATTTTTTACTTTGTTACTGTTTTTAGTTGCTTAATGTCATTTTTCTGATTTCCACCAAATTGACGGAGACACTTTACTTGATCGTCGGACATGGGAATCCACAATCTTAGGTACAAAGTATGAAGTAGTTGCCATTTTGGGGCCGTTTTTTCCTGCCGTCGTTATAGAACGGAAAGGGGGGCATGCAGTGTTCCGAACAACGGTTTGGAACATGGTCGTTTTTGCCATAGAAAAGTGTCCGAGTTATGTTTGCTTTGGTGCTACAGAGATTTCTATATTCCTTCCTTTCTTGTTTTCACGGCTGTTCTTTTCGAGCAACTGAAAGGGCAGGCTAGTGTAAAAAATTTCTTAGTATTGAAATAAAACATTACTACAATATTATTTCGCTCTGCCTAATTTAATTGAGTTGAGTTAATGAGAGTAAATGTAATCAAAATAAAACGTGGAATAGTAGGAGTTCCGTTTCTGAGGTATGGAATTCCATGCCTACTAAAAATTGAGGTATGGAGTCCTCCATACCGACCCTATGCCTAGTACCGCTCCTGGTGTATGTGTTAGCAAGCCGAAAAGCTAGCAGAGAAGCTATAGCGTAGGATTATGCGATATATCGATAATCTGGGTAGAGCCCCAGGAGCCTTATCACAACTTTCGATATCTCGCAAAAGTATAGTAGTTTTCATCACAAATGTGCATCTCTCCAGGGCGGTCCGTTGGAACCCCCCTGGTCGGATGCACATAAGTGGCGAACGCTGTTTTTCCTACCGTGGGGGTACCAGGGTTGCAAAAGTGCCCGAGGTAGGAAAAGCATTTTTTTCGATAATCCGTAGCCTGCGCATGCGCATGATCATTATTTTATACAAACTATCGAAATAAATGCTTACTTCTGCGAGATATCGAAGGTCGTGATAAGGCCCCCCCAGGGACCCAGGGGTTCGATCGCGTCCTTCGATATCACGATCGAGTTTGAGTTTTGACTGTCACTTCTCCCGTGCGGGGGGAAATATGAAAATATGATACATTTTCGTCATTTTTTTGTGTAAAGTCACCTATTATGAAATGATTTTCCGCCACTTTTTTTATAAAATTTTATCATGTCCTCACTATTAACTTAAGTATGTTAACTAAGGTATCAATAGGAGCGCTAGGCTTTCCTGAATTATATTATAATTTTTTTAATCTATTCAGACTCAGAAAAAAAAATATATTAACAAATCAATGACACGATGAATGGATCCTATTTATGAAAACACTAAAAAAAGAGGCATCCAATTATGCAAATTAAGTTCCTATTATGAAAAATACATATTATTCAAATGGCACTCATTCATTTCACAATAGGAGCCTTATAGAATAAAGGTTATGTTCAATTTTCTCCTATTATGAAAAAGGGATTCATAACAGTATTTTTTTTAAGCGTAATAATATTTAAAATTCCCCAATATTTCAATGAAATAAAAAAATAATATCATAAAGATTCTTAAATAAATTTTATTTCTGTTATTAAACTCCTGATTTTTTTTTTACTGGCTATTTCATAATAGGAGCCACTTTGGAAATCATTTCATAATAGGTGACTTTACCTTACATCTTAGGTAATGTGACAGTCAAAACTCAAACTTGATCGCGTTATCGAAGGACTCGATCGAACCCCTGAGTGTAGTAGCATCGAGGAGGGGGGTGGGGGAAGGCCGTCATGGAGGCAAGCGAAGCGGCCTGCCGCTGCTGCACTACGTGCACGGCATGGGTCTGTTCTGGAGCGTCTGCTGGCACACTCCACGTCACCCGAGTCCAGCCACCGAGTCGTAAAGCCAAGCCGAGCCCACGGCACACAGCGCCGACCGGGAAGCTGCTGGCGAAAACACGAAAGGAAGAGCCGAGCAGCGCGCCCTCATGGATGCGAGATCGTGAACACCGACGGTGATGGGAAAACCGAGGGAGGACAACCTCAACAAACAGCCCAGTAGCCGTAGCTGTGAGATCACAAGAGGAAGGACACTTATGAGTACGATCGCCGAGGGAAGGGCCCGAACCAATTCCGCTCCTGTCCGTTGATCGATGTCTTAAACACGCAGAGCAAACAGGGAGAACTGTTGACGTGTATATATGTAATGAGTTGAGCCTTTGTTCTAGAGATCTTTACCTACAGAGCATAGTTATTATTTTCTTTTGAGCAAACAGTATACATTTTTGAACATAGTTCTTTTTCTTTTTGTTATTGTAACTAATGTAACGAATAAATAGTGCCTCCAGGCCTCAAATTTTAATTGACTTTTTTTTTTTTTTTTTTTTATATAGCAATTTCAGCACGTGATCTATGCCAAGTACAGCCAAGTCCCAATCTTTAAGGCTCATTCTCAAGATCCTCGGCTATGCCGTTTAGACAGAGAGAGAACAGCGATCGGGTAAGAAGATAATTTTCATTATGTATAGGAGGACTAGGGACAGCTGCTTTCGTCGGCTAAAATTCCTTCTGTTGTACAACAATTGAAGTTGTATTAAGAAATAAGTGGAACCAAAAAAAATTGTATGCACTTTGATAGCAGTAGTCACGTGTGAGCTTGCAAATTTACAAATAGAAGGGCTTTTGTCAACATTATTATATTGCATGATAAGAGTCATGGCAGCGTTTACGCATCATATTGACATAAAACTCAAAATTTCCTGGACAATCGCGAGCAAGATGATGGGTAATCAATAAAATACGCAAAAAAGGAAAAAAAAGTTTGCTAAGTGTGGGGTTCGAACCCACGCTCCCAGACGGGAACCAGAAGTCTCCAGTAACTTAAGTCTGGCGCCTTAGACCGCTCGGCCAACCTAGCTTCCGATGTGGGAGGAGAAAACCCACCCACTGCATCCACGAATCGTTGCTCTTTGAAGCATTTCAGAGACAATTATGTGTAATCGATAATATTCACTCCAAAAATATTGATTATGTGATATTGTGCACACAATTATAAGTTGTAGTTACCGGGGAAAAAATTATTGAAATTCAAAATTCTTAATCGTGATATCTAGCTGTATTTTTAGATATCAATATCTACTTTTTTTTGAAATTATAAATATCTTTTCATTTACTTTATCAGTATTAATTAAGGATGAACACAATCTTATAGATATGGTTTCCAAATTTGATTTTCTCCATCTGTTATGCATACAAGACCAGTTTTATGATTGCTACAGTTTAACTGCACACATTAAATAAATAAATGTTGAATAGCTGTGTCTTCTGCTTACTAAGAAAATATAAAATCATGAACTGACCCTATTGGACATCTCTCTTACCGACCCCAAGCTTGCGATCAATACTTGCATGCACGTCGACAATACCTGCAGTAGTGCCAAGTGTGCTAATTTCCGGATATACTCCATATACCCATCGTAATACTCACGCAGTTGAGTGAATGCTATCAAATTGAATGAATGATTAATACTCTTTGTTAATACATTCTGTGTACTTATGGAAAAATACAATGCCACTATTACAGTCTGTAATTGCATATTTTAAATTTTTTAAATTCATTTAAAATCATAAAAAAAAAAATTGAGTTTGCACAAACGCAATGAATTATAAAAAATTCAACTGCCTGCCTATCAACTCAAAATTTAATGAAAAATAGATTAACCGTAAGCCATTGTTTTCTCTCGACGTGTAAAAGTGCATTATAAGCTGTAAGCAATCACAATGGCTCCACATAATTATACCCATACGACGCACAATGCAAGCCTCTCAACCGATCACGTATCGTGAGCGCCAGAGCACTTCCAGTTCTCAAGTCGATCGCTCGACATTATCGCGCTAATTTCCAATAGCACAAGCATAATCAGCGTCTGTACAAGTGCGAGACTCACGCGGGTGCTCCGATATAATATCTACGTTGAGCATCGCATTACAGGACGGCTTCGGCATATCCAGCTTCTGCCGTTCCATTACGACGGCGGATTCCGAGTTTCCTCAGACTCGCGCTACGCCGTCCCAGCCCGGAGTTGGGCTATACATAATAATTAATGCACGTAGCATGCATTAATTACGAATAGCTTAGGCACCTGGTTAGAACGGTATAATTGTGAAAAAAAAGGAGCCGTCAGTATCGAATCGCAACAAATTAGAAGTAAAATGACCGAATACCACTTACCGGCTTAAAAAGCTCAATGTTTTTCGTAACTGCGATTCCGTCGTGTGAAAGCAGCTTTGGGCTTTGGAATATCTGGGCAAAACACGCATGGAAGAAATGGCACCAACTCCAGGAACAACCGACAGGCTCGGAATAAACTGCATCAGTCTCTGTAAAATTAGAAGCCGCAAGACGTGCAGATTTTTCGTTATCTCTCCAGAAACGTCGTTCTCTTGATCGGTTCCTTGTTCTTATTCGGTGATTCCATCTTGATGAGTACCCTACAACAAACACGAAACATAAAAGTGATTATCCTGTCATACCTATATGCTATATTACAATTGAACTCTACTGTTTGCTTACCGCAAACGTAGTCGGGGCACTGATGGAGCTTTTTTTAGATCTAGCCTGCTGATCGGATCGGCTTCCACTCGCAAAAAAAAAGACGAGAAAAAAAAGGAGAATTTTAAAAAAAAAGAAAGATAAAAGAAAAGAAAAAAAAAAAAAAAAAAAAAAAAAAAAAAAAAAAAAAAAAAAAAAAAAAAAAAAAAAAAAAAAAAAAAAAAAAAAACTAACGTTTCAGAATAGTGAATTCATGTGGATAATGTAATACATGTAAAATTTAAAAATGTGATTGTTGTAATTATGGTTCTTACTTGTCAACAGAATTGAAAGGTATAGGTGAAATAGTCAGATTTTCCGCGTCGTTATTTGCCACAGTTCCGGACGTTGATTGTGCTGGCGTTGTCTAACCACCAGGAATGTCTTCAGTCTCTTCTTTTCTCGTCCATGGCTTGACTGTAGGTGTAACCAGCCATGTGAAACTCGTCGTTTTCCGTATTGCGGTCTCAGCGCGTCCTTGCTCGTGTCGTGCAATTTTGAATTCTTCGAACATCGAAGGAACACAGTCGGGTAAGTTTTTACTTGATTTTTCAAAGAATAGTAAAAGAAAAGAGCGCGTATTTGGCTCATTTTCACAGGTGCTGAAATAATTTGTCAACTGGTCGTTATCGTGGTCAAAGGCCAAGTTTAAAAAAAAAACGACATCTCTATTGCTGCGCGTGAAATTATCGTTACGATTTCTTTCACTGCTTCAAACATTCTCTCCGATGTACACAAACTTGCAAAACCGCACTTTATAACTCGTTGAAAATTATTCTTGGAATCGTCTGTTGTTCGTTCTTTTGCGGTCACGATATGTTGTTTACACAGATGGCTCCTCCTATTGCAATTATCGTTGCCTCCGCAGGCGTTGCAATGCTTTGGCTTGTCATCCTCCTTTTTTTTCTATTCGCATTCGTATCCTTGTGGTCGGACGCTACGGGAAAAAGCGATCATTAAAACTAGGCTTACTTTATAATGATACATTTTTTCGGGGAATGCGATTTACTACCGAGGAGCGTTATGGCATCAGCTCAGTGGCGCGCTGGTATCAGCTCAGTGACGTTGAGACTAGGCATTATTCACGTATAAATATTTTTTCTTTTTTTTACCTACATTGCTGTAATGTAGATTTTTTTCTTTGTTTTCATCGTAGGGAGATGCTAGGAGTGAGATTTTGTAGGTAATTATTGTTGCGAATTTAGAAGATTTCTTTGTCTTAACATATGATTTTACAGCAATAATTTGAGCATATTCAAGTTTGGCAAAGAATTTTTGTGGATCTTACTACTTTTTTATAAGAGAATGAGGAACAAAATAATTTGTATCACTCAAACTGGCATTACATTTTTTAACCTTTTTTTAAAGGTTGTGTTTTAAGAGATTTGAATACTTCTTGGGATAATTTTAAATTATACCTTTCCTCTTGCAAACGTTCAGTTTCGCTTATTATTTTTTAAATATTTTAATTATAAATATAAAACGAAATAAGACTTTTCTATCTTAAAAAGGCAACATAGAACTTATCCAAAACTTTTATACATCCCCACATTTTCACATATTTGAATATACTGCGAGGTATTTTCTGATTAATACCTGTTTAACCATACATATACTTTTTGTCATCATAGCTTTTACTGTTAAAATTTTTCAGTTTTGTATCTATTCGCACCTGAACGCACACGTATAGCGCCCCCTCGTATGAAGTATACGACAGGGGAAGCAAATCAGCTGATCCATCCAAGTAGAAATGAAGGTTCATAAATTTGATTAAATACAATTAATTAAGCGCTTATTGTGTCTTAAATTTGGTAATGAGATCGAGTTAAGATCTAGGGTTAGGAGAATAACAAAAATTTGTGCATCGTGAGAGTGTTTCTTGAGTGACATGAACGTTTTTCGGTCGGTCAGTAGAGACTACCCATCTATTAATTAAAACTATATACAAGTTACCCCTCCAGCGCTAGTTTAGCATTTCATATGTATTACGTGTATATAGGTATAGAGTATTTTCCACTCGTCTGCTAAAAAAGTGGAGTGGGAAGCTGGGTGGCAGAGTTACATGGATAAGTATAGGGAAAAAGAATAATTTTGTGTTGTAGCAAAAAGAGAAGCGTTTATATATTATGCGAGCGACATATGTTATAGCGATAAATTAATAGCATACACAGAGTATGTTTTAGTTGTGTGGAGCATCGCGCCAACGCTCCACGCGCGGCCGTGTAATCTCGGTAGATCTGAATCATGTGAGGCGATAGAGTTGCGAACGTTGTCGTCGCTCCGGTGCGTGCGTGCGGGTGTACCTTCGATGTAAAATGCTTGATCAAATGCCGAGCATATTCTGCCGGATAAGGTCATGCTCGTGAGCCGGTGTTGGGTAAATTTACACAGGCTGAATTTAGATTGACAATTTTGTCATGTATATTCCCTATCCGTAGCGATGTGTCTAGATTAGATGATTGTAAAAACGTTTTTTGTGAAATTTTAACGTTTTTATTATATTAAAAGAGTATGAATGAGCTGACAATATTGTTTAAAGATCTCTTACTGGTCATTTGTTTAATTTGTATTGTTATTTTATTTAAATGAACTATGCGAGCTTGGAGCTATTTTACTTAGTTTGTATACTTGAGAGTAATCCGGTGCTGTTGGATTACAAGTAGAGACACATACTCTAGAGAAAAATACAAAAATTTATAAAACTTAATACATAAATCGGGAGACGAAAACGACCTTATAAACTAAGGAGGGGTATCATTACTAGACATAGAGTACAATATGCTTACAAACTAGGGCTGCCACGAGACGAGACTAGGCAAGATTTCAGACAATCTCGTCTCGTCTTGTGATGATGTAAGTCAGTCTCGCCTTATCTCGGTCTCGTCTCGAGTCTCGTGTCGAGTCTCGCCGAGACACGTTAAATTCTCATTAAAGTTATTCGAACTGATGCATAGTTCTCGAATTTAAAGCTTGAGATCCCGCAGGTAGTATGTCATTATGATGGATTATACTCCAAGTATAAGCACAGGCAAAAAACATTCAAGTTTTAATATGCGTTAAATGTTTATCAAATTTATTCAAACTGATACATAGTTCTTGAATTTAAAGCTTGAGATTCCAGGTAGTGTGACTTTAATAAAGACTCTTTATAATGAATTATAGTTAAGGTGTTAACACGGCAGCAATAAGCTGTTTTGGTGTACAGTCTGATTTCATTCAGAACGGTCCTTTGTTGAATTACTCAATAGTTTATTTTAATGATTTTGTTGATATTTATTCATAACAAAATTAATACATGTATAAACAATTTATTTTGTAAAAATATTTTTTCTATAAATCAACATTGCTTTGAAAAATTTTAGTCTTGACGAGATGCTCACTTTGTCTTGCCTCGCCAGGCAGGATTCATAGAGAATAGAAGTACCAGGGATCATATTTAAATATTCTGAACAGCATAATAATTAATAAATTGAAAAAAAGGGAGTAGATTATATGTAGGCCTTATATATTTTAAAACATCACCAATAGAGTAAGTAGGAACATTTTAATAGAAAAAATGAAAATGTTGGGGATTAAAGGAAAGTTTCTCGGAATGGTAGAGGTGAAATGATAGAGGCTAAATATACTGTCACACAGAGAATTAAGTTATAACGGAGAAAGGAATAACAGAAAGGTTTGAAATAGAAAGTGGAGTTAAACTGGGATGCCCCTTGAGCCCGAGTTTGTTTAATATTTATCTAGAAGATTTGGAGAAAGAATGGGAAAGAAGAAACGAAGAGAGTGCAGTTGTGGGAGGATTTTTAGCCTAAAGTTTGCGGATAATGCAGTAATAATCTCGGATACAAAAGAAGGGCTGCAAAATATGCTAAAGAGGGATCGTGTGAGAAGAACGAGCTAGAGATTAACACGAAAAAAACATAAATTATGGTCTTTAGAAAGGAAGGCAGGCTATCAAAAGGAGAACAATGGCACTTTACAACGAAAAACACGGTTTGTCGACATTCAGTGAAAACAACGAACAAATTTAAGAAACCAGTAAATACGGTATGGGGAATTTGGAATAGAGCTAACATATAAAGCCCAAATAGAAGGCTGTACTTACTAGATACAATAGTAACAGCCGGGTGTCTGTACGGGGTAGAAATAGAGAGATGGAGAAAATGAGCAAAGATTACAAAAACATAGCCAAGGTTTGATAAAATGGCCTTAGGTATTAACAAAACACACCAGATCAAATATGGAAAATGGAGGCGAACAGAAAAATTCCAGAAATATAAACAATGAATATGGCGGGAATAATATATTATAAACGAATATAATAATATATTACAAACGAAGGGCGCGGTTTTTGTACGTTTGTGCCCGAGTCGCATATATTATTATTCTTATCGAGGGTGAAAAGTGCAATTTGGTACCCTGGGGCGGAAAATTACTTTGGGCCCAGAGGGCCGTAGTAGTAATTTTTGTCACAAATGTGCATTTCTCCAGGGCGATCACTGGGCTCAAGGGCCCACATGTGTGGCGAATCATATTTTTCCTACTAAGGGCGCACCGGCCTCTCAAAAACGGCCGAAGTAGGAAATAGTAGTTTTCTTCACAAATGTGCATCTCTCCAGGTTGGTCCCTGGGCCCGAGGGCGCTTGCGAAGCAACGCCCGAGGGACTGTAGGGACCGCCCTGGTCGGATGCACATGAGTGGAGAATGCTTACAGACTCGAAATGCTTTATGATAAAAAATAAGTTATTTAATTTTGAATTTTAATCGTAAAATTAAAGCAATCATAAGACGGATAAAACGAATCGACAACCTAGCGAGCACGCATGACTGTCGCGTAAAAAAAGAGCATGTAAACGAAGAAGCGACGAAAATTTGCTAACAATTAAGTAAAAGCGGGCGAAAACGTACGAGATTTCCGTACTAGGAAATATAAGCGTAAAAAGAATTTGTGAATTCTGTACATTGTACATAAATACTATACTATACTACAAAAATGTTTAAAATAATGACGAAATAGATTAAGATTGATTTTTTTTTTTTAACGACAGGTTTTATGAATCAATGAGTTTCAAAAGACTGATACTGAATATTATATTGCGGAAAAAATGAAGTACTATCATCCTAGAAATTTTTATCATAAATGTATCAAATATACAAAAATATATATTATAATTTTTAAGCGTGCCATGCCTATGAAATCCTAATGTCTGCATTAAATTCCACATGTATATTATCTAAGATTTCTATTTGTTTTTAGTCATAAGGCAACTAACAAACACTCAAAAATATACAAACGAAATTGATTCATGAAACTTTTAAATTGATGTTATAACGTACATAGTTTATACCTCTTACCATTTCAATCAACCCACAACGAAGATGTAAGAAAAAAAAAAATAATCCGTGTATACCAATGAGACGAGCGAAATGACGCGTGTTGTTTCAGCGAGTCATTCGCATTAATTCCTTAAGAAAATCCCGACTGCGTAACGAGCTTAATGGCACGAAGAAGAAAGTTTGAAAGACTTGGGAGTCGGGGACGAATGGTTTCCGTTTCCTTTGGCACTCGATTTGCGTATAATTCGATCTGCGCTCGCTGCTTTGAAAACCGGGAAGTTAATGTGACTTTTCATGGGGTAGCGATCATTTTTGCAGAGGTGGGTAATTTATTAGGAGTTGGAATAAAATTATTTTATACATTTTTCCATATTGCGGTGTGTACATTTTCTAATTATAAAAAAACGTTCATGAAATAACATGATCTTTTTTGATTTCCATTAGATTTTAATTCTTTAAAGCTTGTTTTATTCCTTAAACGGTTCCAGATAGGGTTACCGTGGTAAATTTTTAAAAAGATTATATGTGAAACAAGTTAAAAGCGATTGTTTACTAAAAAAAATCTAAAACTTAAATTCTTTTATAAACAATCACACCGAACTCGTGACACATGTAATCTTTTTAAATAATTTCCACGGTTACCCTATCTTTAATCGTTTGAGGAGTAAAACAAACTTTGCAAATTTGAATTTAAATGAAAAGCAACAAAAGTTACGGTATTTCATGAGCGTTATTTAAAAAATAAGAAAATGTACTCACTGCAATATGGCAAAATGTATAAATTAATTTTATTTTAACTCCTAAAGCACCCCTCTTTCGAACTACAATATATTTTTATAATCTGATTGCAATAGACAGCTCTGTTAATTATTACAAATTTAGTACTATATTCTGGAGCCGAGCCCTCTTAATAATATTTATTATATGAAACTTAAATGTTTTTTCGAGCCGCTATGAGGGTGTAAAACCAAACATTTTTAGCCCTGGATCATTAAAATCAGTCGGAGGGTCTCTGAGATATGACTGATTGCATATGCACACGCACACACACACACACACACACACACACATACACTTAAAAAAACATCATTTTAGGAAAACTTAATTTTCGACCGATACAAAGCTTCCTCTATGAGAAAGCAAAAGAAAATGACGTTCACTTACCTATATTCTATTTTATTATGGTTTTTTACTTTGTGAGTTATGATACTAGTTCATTCTGTTGAGTTGGATTAGTGAGCTTTAAGAATAATTGTACCATAATATTTTTGATAAAATTAATCTGTATAACAAATTCAATTACAAAGTTTCATCAAAAATTTATTTACAATAGAAAAGTATCGAACATAAAGTACTATAAATACTTTGATAACGCGCTGCTGCAGTTGATGCAATTATTTTAAATACAACATATTTACAATACGTTAAAATTCAGAAAAATGTATTTGAAGTACATTTATATTTTGTATTTAATTTAATAATTCTGGAATATTTCCATCAAAAATCAATCCACATAATCATTTCAAGTATTTCGTCCAAATAATATTAAAGTATTTTAAATAAAATAGTTTAACACATTTTAAATTTTTATAAAGTGTATTTGAAATATTAATTAAAAGACCTCTTTTGAATAATTGTAAATGCTTGTAACTCTTACTTGGAAAATAATCGTAACTTTTTATAATAAATAACAAATGCATTAGATTAAATCAAATGTATCATATTGCTATATATAATATCATTGTTTTTTTTTTAAGTAATTATTACTATTTTGTCTAAGTGTAACCATAAATACACTGTCTGCTTAAAAAATGTAATTAAGTGTTGAAAATGAAAATCGTCCCGTGCTGTTCATAACACAAGTCCATCCAAAAATTTTCCATCCATCCAGGCCGCGCATCTTTAAAGTCTGTGTAAACAACAAACGAGAGAGGCAAAGAGCCGATACAGGGTGCAGATCAAAAAGAAATAAAAAAAGTGCACGCAAACAGGACAGACGCAAAGGCCTTCTTGATAGAACGTAAAAGAGAGACGTCCCGAAGGATTTCCTCGGTGGCGAGCCCCATCCCGGCCAGGAGCAACAATAAGGGGAACCCCGGGAGCGAAGGCGGAGGCAAACGAAAGAAGAGGAAAACGAAAGGATTTAAATCCTTTGACTCTGCGCATCGGAAGGCTACTGCTGCGTGGCTATTATGCAACGGCAAAAATTGGCTATTTCGCGTGCGAGGCGCGTTATTAGCTCTTGCTCCTGCCACCATTGTTTTCCCGGGACCACTGTGCTCGTCTTTTATGAGTACGACATCAAAGTGATGCGCCCGCGCGCGGCTAAGGTCGCGGCTTGAGGGTTCGATGCAATTGCAGGCTCATTGATGTCGCTCCTTTTGTGCACTTCATGCCGATGACCCTGGCGCTGCGT
Source organism: Copidosoma aretas (assembly GCA_030522625.1). Taxonomy (NCBI): domain Eukaryota; kingdom Metazoa; phylum Arthropoda; class Insecta; order Hymenoptera; family Encyrtidae; genus Copidosoma; species Copidosoma aretas. Next base: position 12,771 of record JAPYYV010006834.1, on the reverse strand, counting down.
GCGGAGAAGCAGTGTGTTTTTCTGCTCCGTGCAGCATCAACCACTTTTGTTGTTTACGCTGCTTTGAGTCTCCGTTGCGGTGCAGGTTTACCGAGCCGAGAGAGATTTTTTTTTATGTATGACTCCCAGGGTTTGTCGATCAGCTATTCTGTAATTATTCGTGCAGATAAAGGGGAACAATTTTTACGAGCCACGAGATCAATGATTCAAAAAAAATTCTTATCGTTTTTTCATTATCGTGTTTCATTTGTCGTGAGTACTAATTTTTACGTGATTAAACAGCTTCTCGGGATTATTTTGTAACTTCATTAAGCTCCATTTTTCTGCTTTCCGTTTCAAAAAATGTATGACTTTTTTTAATTTTTTTAAGTATTTTTAACATTAACACTTCATTTTTCAATCATCAATTGGTTTTTCACAATAATAATAATAATATTATGAAAAGAGAGTTGTTTGAAAATTTAAGAATAGATGTATAAACTTCAAGTTACATCACTAGATTTGTCTAAAAAATATCAACATTCAAAAAAAGCACCCAAGCCAGACAAAAAACCAGAATTTAAAAGAACTCATTGTTAAAAACGCAGCGTGAGCATCCTGCAAGCCACGCACCAGCGCGCCAACTGAAGCGAGAGTACTAATCAGCGCAGGCTGCTGTCGTGCGGCTCGTCTTTTAAGATTATTAAAATCAGTCAGTGCACAGTGGTGAAAAAAAAAAGAGTATATTGTTAAGGTGGGGCCTCCAAAGTCCTCAAAGGGTTAATTATCCTACAAGATGCTGTTTATAGCTGGCTCAGCTGTCCCGGGGGACCTGCGCGGCACGACTTTGAGAGAGAATGCGGTTCCGTTTATTCTCGGGCGTAAAAAGGATTCGTCCGCGCTGGCTGCCGTAATAGATAAGATCGTCTCTTCATTGGACCCTACTTTTTTCAATTGGGCTTGATTTTTTGTTTTCATAAATTTTGGTATCTGTGAAATAGTTTATTATTAACTGTAATTTAAGTTCAACTATAGTTTGAAGAAAATTATAGTAATAAGGATTATTAAAAATACATTGTGATTTTAGTGAAAATTTAATTTTTTTAATTTCACTCTTCTTCGCAAAAAATTAATAGCATGACTGTCAAGAAAATGCTGCAAATAAATCGACTGTAATATTTTTTAACTTCTTCAATTAAACATTCAATGGTGCATGGCAAAAACTTTCACGTATACACATCAGGAAGCGCAATTTCAGCGAACATTCATTTGCAAAAAGCTCTGTGACACTATCGCTGTGGTGCAATGACGTCTGATGTAAGTGTACTTTGGATACAATTTCTCGGCACGACTATCGCACGTGGACGATAAAATTTAAACGATGAATCAAGGTTTTACTCACGAGCATTTTTGATTTCGTAGAAACACTTTATGCTACAAAAAATCGTTGAATATTCTTCAAGTTTTAAGGCCACTTAAAACGCGCTTCTCGAGATAAATTTAATATCAGAAACTTTTCGACACGTACTAAGAGGAAAAAATTCTGAGCCGCTGCATTTGTAATCCATGTTCTGAGTAAAATCTTTCTTGTGGCTGTATCGTGCCTGTGGCTTAAGATTCGCAATGGTTTTTACGGTGGGTGCTTAGCGTCTCGTATGAGAGCTGTCAACCTTAAGTACTCGAGAATCACGTTAAAGTAAGAGTCATTTACATGCTAGATGTCCGTATGGCTGTTTATTATTGATACTGTTAATATTTCAATGTAGCAAATTATCGTAAAAAATTTTATCACATGTAAGTCACAATTTTCCATCTTGAGATCATTATATTTTTACGTTACTGGAGGGGCTCCGCCCCCTGCGCGCTTTGCGCGCCAACCCCCAAAAATTAATCAAACATGATTATTTTCAAGATATTTGTGGAAAAAAAATCAATTGATTAGATTGTTTGTAACATCTATTTATAATATTATTCAATTTACAAATTAAAATCACTTTCTATACATTTTTCAAAATCTTATTTTCAAATTTACCCGCTCTTGGTCAGTCTAAGCCAATCACGAAACGAATAAAAAGGCTTCAGTCACGTGACAATCAATCTTTTATCATAAGATTTTTTCAAAGTATATTTTGTATTTTTTTTCAAATAGATTTATCCTTGTTTTAATAGCCCGAATAAATAGGTTTTATTTATGACTCTCTTTTACATCTCTAATTATTATCAATTATTTATTCGAAGAGTAGCTGTTTAGTGAAGTTAATTGTATGTTTTATAGATATGGTAAATTAAAAACTTGAAGTTTTGATATGTTCATTTTAACCCCAATCTCTCAAATGAGCTCTGTTACATCGTTCATTGTTTTGCATATAATAAGTTGAATAAAAGAAATTGTTTATTTTGCTTCATTCATCTTGTTCAATTTAAAACCGCGAGGGGAATTAAAAGAATATTAAGCAAGACAAGTATTTAAAGTAGTAAATATAATACATCAACAAGTTTGCATTGCAAATTATAAATTAAAAAGCTTTACCCAGTTCTTCTATATTATTATGACTCCGTACTTAAAATAATTGTACTTGGAGTTAATGCATGAAACGATAACTGTAGTAATAATCGTAACATACATCAGAAAAATTAATTGGGGACTTTTCATTCCTCTTCAATTAAAAAATTTGCCAACAAAATAAGAAATCTAAGAGAAAAATAGTAAATAAAAGTCCAGATTATTATTATTATTATTATTATTATTATTATTATTATTATTATACTTATTAAAGATACTTTGTTGAGTCACTAAAAATTTTATCTTTAGTGACACGTCAATCAACTAAAGATTAATTTCATGATCATTGTTGATGGTTTTCATAATTTCTAATCGAATCATCTATCCAGTCAGTGAAACTGGATACTCTCGTATATACGTCAGGATATCCATAAGCGCATGGCATACCAAAGGAAACAAGGCCTATCTGTTTTCCATCGGCAACAAGTGGGCCACCTGAATCGCCCTGTTGATCAATATTTTATTATTTAAATAACTAATACTTTGCATGCCTGATGTTAGTCACTATAAAGTATGTATAGGCAGGTGTGCAATTGTGCATACTGTAAGAGCGAAAGGAGAATATTTCAGATCACTCGTTTATCATCCAAAGGCAAAAGTGCAATCTAAAATATTATTTAATTTTTCTTCCTATACATGGTATGACAATTCAACTCAAACAAAATAGTAATAGTAGTTTTCTTCACAAATGTGCATCTCTCCAGGGCGGTCCCTGGGCCCGAAGGCGCTTGCGATGCAACGCACAAGGGACTGTAGGGACCGCCCTGGTCGGATGCACATGAGTTGAGAATGCTATTTTTCCTACCGAGGGCGCACCAGCCTCTCAAAAACGCCCAAAGTAGGAAAATTATATTTTTTGTTAATGGTTCAGGTTGCAAAGTAGTCTATGATTTTTAATTTCGAAAAAAAAGTTAATAAAAGTAAAAAAAAACTCACGTTGCATGCACCCTCTCCCTCCTTGGTGAGAGTGCAGATATGCGATTCTTGTATGGGCACCATATTACTCCACAAATCTTGGCATTTTTTTTTGTTAATCACTTTGAGAGAAATCTCTTGCAAGTTGTTAGGGAGTTGTCCTCCTTTCTATTGAATATGACATATTAGAATTTTTCTGAGATAACTTGAATGATGTAGAAATGTTTTATTTTTACCGAAAGTCTGCCCCACCCAGTCAAATTTGCTGAGCGATCATCTAGACTGAAGTCTTCTGTTGATAATCTGACGTGTTTTACTTTATCTCCAAATGTTATGTCCTGATTTACGCGTATTAAACCTATGTCGTTGGACAATTCATTCATACTGAAACCTTTGTGGTAAACGACATATTCTGAATGGTAAACTTGTTCGTCTCCTCCTTTTAATAAGTTTGTACCAACAACAACAGTAACTTGACTCATTCTAAAAAACCATCACAAACAATGTCGTAATAATTCATGATTTCTAAATTATGAGACTTTTGAAAAATAAAAATTTAGTCATGCACTTTAATTTAATGTGCTACTTGATCATCAACAATTTTTTATCTTATTTGTTTGAGAATATAGTAAATTTTTACATAAATAAATAAAAGCTCAAATGTAGAAATGACCCTTTCAAGTTGTAGGTTATGTAAGATTTAATAGAAACACATACTTTTGAAGACAATGGGCAGCTGTTAAAATCCAGCGCTTGTTTAATATCGATCCGCCGCAAAAATGTGACATCATCAGTGGCCCCCTAAGAGATACTTGGTACGGATATTTACCATCGGGCGCATCTGTACCTCCAACAACTCTTGGAGCAGCTGTAATACAAAATTCATTTTTCATTTTATTGGAAACTTGATGTTTGATTCATGCAAAAGACTAAGCCACTGCATACGGGACGCAGTTGTTTAAGGGATTTTATCGAATTTTATTGTAACTGACTAGAAATTATAACAAATTTGAAGCTCTTTTAAAGGGACTAACAATTTCGTAGTTTTTGTGTGAATTGGTGTAATAAAAACATTGTTTGCAGTTTAATTTAATTATTCGTCGATTCATCAATAAATCGTTGAAATAGTCTTAAATATAGTGTTTACTCTAAAGAACGATTCTCTGTTCAAAAATAAATAAATTAATCAATGCGTTAATGAACGAGTAATGGAAAATTTAATGGATGAATAAATAAATAAAGTAATAAATATATAAAGGAAGAATAATGTAGTTCCCCCTTGTGATGTAAGCAAAGTTTAAAACTTGGGAAAAAATATGTATATAATAAATTGTAAGCTCATGTCGACGTTTAAATAATAGTTTTATTTACCGTAAGCTGCTGTGGCAAAGCACAGAGTGACTAAAACAATTAATAACTTCATTGTTGCTAAAGATCCGACACAGGTTTGATCAAACAATAATGACACCATATAATTCGACGCTCATTTATACTTATTCAATAATCTTGATTTCAGTAATGTGTCACGAATAAATGTTACTGCGCAAATGAATTTGATAACGAAAGAAATCTGATTCCGCTTGGATATTTATTGATAATGAGACTTTGATTGTAATCTATTTCATGTGATTTCATACATTCATTGCTTTTTGACACTGATTAGTATACACTTTATATACAATATATTAATCTAAACTTATCTTTCTTTGTCTTGTATTTTTTAGAATTTTTTAAATTCTTGAAAAATACTCACTGTATACAAAATATGTTTCTGTCAATTTCGTTTTAACACGATCTAGATATAATAAAGTGCGCCTTTTTTTGATGTTTGAGAATACAGTTGTTAATCGTTGATTCAAGTATGTTCCAAAGCGGAAGACACTATATTTTTAATCGTCAGTCGTATTCAATGTCGTATTTAATTGTAGCACAACCTTCAAATACATTTTATCTCAATTCAGTTGATCTTACTAAGTTCTATCGGGATATCCTAATAACGATATCCAAGCATATATTATGATACTATACTAGTTTGTCAGTGAAAGCTATAAGTGTTATATATTATTATGAGTATATGCTATTAGATGCTTGCATTGAGTATATTCTTTAAATAAATTAAACGTTTTTTTCTTGAAAAAAATTATGAGTTTAACAATAAGTACTTATGCCATAATAAATTATTAAATTTCGGCCATGCGTGACTTTTATGCGCTGTTATGGTTAAATTAACTAGATCGTTCGGAAGAGAAAAATTATCGAAAATCATTCATTGTTTGTGTTTGATTTACTATATGCATAAGATAATATATTTAATGTATATTATGTATGAGATATTGAGCACATTAATATACTTGGTGATTTGGATCATTAAATCAATTTTATTTAAACGACTCTGCGTACTGCTCGAATAGTATTCATAGATAGTCATGATTATTGCAAAACGTTGATCGTATCAATTGATGTGGTTTCGCTTCTTAGAGTCGGTGCGGACAACTTATATCAGAGCAATCTTTGAGCTGGTCTCTCGAGCCAAACATGTCTACGATTAAATTTATCAGTTGATTAAACTTTGCTACCGCAAAAGATAGACGTTTCACAAGTTGGTCATTCCATTCTCATGAATATTATTTAAAAAAAAAAAAAAAAAAAAAAAAAAGAAAAAAAAAAAAAAAAAAAAAAAAAGAAAAAAGAAAGAGAAAAAATAAACAAAAAAAAAAAAAAAAAAAAAAAAAAAGAAAAAAAAAAAAAAAAAAAAAAAAAAAAAAAAAAATGAAAGTAAACCGAGCAACTTCCACACAGACACGACCAACAAACACACTGCGTCGGCAAATAAAAGTGCAAAGAGGATGAAAAAGCACTTAAATAACCATGATCTCTCCTAACTGTCGAAATCATGATCGAGCGAGCATGTGCCACGTGCGCGAATAAAAGAACCGAGGACGAAGAAAAGAAGCCCGAGCAAGAGGGACACGCTCACCCCCCTAATGGCCCCGCTGGCGTGCTCCGCAACTTTCCTGTTTTTTTTGTTTTGAAACCCCCCCTCACCCCTATTTAAAGCTCCCCCCCCCCCCCCCCCCCCCCATCCGAATTCCTCCGATAAAAGTGCGCGCGTCAAAGGGCCGCCGCGAAAATGCCGCGTAATTAACGATTATCAGTCTGCGCCGGACGTGCCCCTCCCCCTGCAGCCGCGCGTTCCTTTTTATCCTTCGAATCCTCCCCGGCTCTCCATAACTTCCGGAGCTTTGATGTGCTCGGGCTTCCTCTCTTGTTTTCCGCGTCCATTGTCGCCGGCGTAGGCCCTCCGCGTCCAGGAGCGCGCGCTTTTTGCGAAACAGAACGAAATGCTGATTGGAGCGGCTCGAAGCTTTGCTCCCTCCCGCTCGTCCCTCTGCGCGGGGCTCTTATCTTTTTTCCGTGCGAGAACGCTGGATTTTAATTTCTCCTCCTTTCGCCCTCTGCAGGGGGAGGGCGGGAGCTCTGCCTTTTGTCGCGAGTAATGATCCCGGTGACGCTCAATGACTGATGGAATGCGCGCGCGACTTCAAAGCTCGCTTCAAAGAGCCGAATTGCGTTTGTTGGGTTATTTTTTTATTTGTTCTCGTCTGCTAGGTAGTAGCGCGGGTGTGGAATTGGTGAACTGGAGCTCGAGGCGCGCGCGACTCGAGGAAATCTTTATCTTGTCTTCGTTTTTTAGACAAGTCTTTGGGCAGAAATTTTTTAAGACGAGTCAAGATGTGTATGCATATGTCAAACCAAAAAATGAAAATAGACAAGAACACTTTTTCAAGATTTCGGTCTTGATCTACCAAAATGTTCATGGTACGCAAAAGAAAGTTATTGTTTTTGATTTCACAACTTTAGAATGGTTAAAAGTTATAGAATCGCATATGGAATTGTAAAAAGAAGTGGGATTTGTCACACTTGAAAAATATAGTAGAAAAAAAAAGATACACATCCTAACGCACCGGCTTGAGGCAAACAAATTAATTACGGCCGGAGCGACAGAAGTGTGTCCGGACAGTTGTACAAAAAAAGTCCGGAGGAGCCGGAGCAGGAATTAATTCCACAAACGAAGAAGCAGCGGAAAAAGACAAAACGCACAAAAATAAAGACAGAGCCTGAACAGCAGCAGAGCAGGAGCCGGAAATTGTGCGCCCGTTCGCCTCATTAAAAATCCTATTTCCCGAATCCCCCGCGAAGAGACGCCTAAAACGGGGTGATGCTGCTTCGACGCGTCTCATCTCCCGGCGTGGCGCCACGGGGATGGAAGCCGAGCGCACTGCTGATTGCCGCGCGGCTGCCTAATATCAATTATCGTTGTCGTGCTCGGCCCGTGTGACTCCTGCTTCCTTCCTCGGCTGATCTTCCCTGCCGCAGTTAGTATACCGGCGCCGAGCGCGCGGATGGCCATTGTCGAAGTTTCGGGATCGAGGACCTTGTCCGGGGGTCGCTTGCTTGGCATCTTCAAAATTTCAAGAAATTTTTCCCCAAGCTTGCATTACCATCTTCCTGGGAAAATCGTAAAGTTTCCTGCACTCGACAGTACCTTAGATCTCCCTCCCCACCCATCTCACCTACGTCATACTCTCGCGTTTCGATGAAATAAAATACCCCCCCCCCGTGCCCCCCGGCTACTTGGCCGCCCCCCCCCCCCCCCCCCGCGCGGGTATGCTATCGGCACGCGACCTCGGAACGAGAGCGAGTGCGCGCCTGACCGCGAAAACCACGGCGTGCGCCAGTCCAGCAGCAGCAGCAGGGCTTATCGTGCGCCTGATGGGTATATACTTATACCATCGTTCTGTTACGTGAGTAGGGCCACAGGGAAGAGGGAGTGGTAATAATGGCAGGGAAGACGCTCCCGACTTCGCCGCGGTCGAGTGTGTATACTCGATGGATGCTGTTGCTTCTTTTTCCTCTGTTGATCTCGTTCCTTGTAACAGTATATTTTCACGTCGGATTAGCCGATGCATTTTCATTTACTCCGAAGTAATATCCATTACAGCTCGATTAATTTGATTATTGATCAATCATGTTGTTACCGCTAAGCCGGGTTGACTCATTTCAAGCTTTGCCTAATCATTCCAAGTGGTTGAAAGATCCATCGTTTCGCAGTAAGATTATAGATCTCCAATCGGTCACGAAATCAGAGAATCAGCAGCAGCAGTAGCAGCATTGATTTCTGGTTTTCCATCTCGCTCGAACGAACCATATAGCTACGGACGAAGAAGCAGCAGTCGCAAGAATAAAAGGAAAGAAACGATGATGATTACACGGCAGAATAGAGCAGTCGATAATATTACAGGAGCACGTAACTAATCGTGCTCATTGTGGCGCCTGACCGGCCGGATATTATGATCTCCCTTCGAGGATTTACAGCTACGATAATCACACCCGGCCACCGCGTGCGAGCTGTTGGGCATTCGGTATTGATCTTCCTGGTAGATCGTAGAGGTGGTCGTTGGCAATCGAGTGTATGTATTATGTACGACGATGCTGGTTTTTTTCCATTGCGGAATATGGCGACTTTTTTTCAGGGCGTGCGCCATCGATTGGGGTTTACAGTTACGACGACTGATAGATACGCGACCTCGTTTTATTTGCTTCTGTAGTTACTGCACTCATGCTGTAGTATACTTATTTCTATGAGTTCTCTCCGATTAGCGTTACTTTGGAAGATGATATAGTAATGTGGAGTTGTAGGTGAAAAATCAGGGTGCGGCAACTGACAGCGTTATTGGGATCGTTAACCCTCGCAATTTTAGAAAATTGATTTTTGATAACGTAGCTACGTCATTACTCCGATTGAAAATCGCTCTGATTTGTGGTTCTGTTGGAAAAAATCAGTCATGCAGAGGAATGCCAAGGAAAAATTATTTCAAGAAGATCGCTATCGACAACGGAGATGGTATCTTGTGATTATAAGTCCGAGTTTAACTATATTGTTTATTCAGTAATATAAACAAACATACTGGAAGATTCGGCCTCGATAGATTTTCCAAGTAAAAAGCTCAATCGATCAGCTCACTGTCGGAACCAGAGTTATTATCCAGACGCGGTTGTTGCAATCAATACCAGTAAACCAGTGCTACTGTCAATTCTTGTAATTTTGGTTGTCAACTATTTCTGTCCTTTTCCTCAAGTCAACTAAGTTTGTATTTTTTCGCGGATTTGTCTGTATGAATCGAGGGTTGAAGGAAACTCAAGGTTCGAGGACCGAAGCACAGAGTAGTTGCTACTCTGGGGTCAATTTTCTCTCTCTCCGTCGTAGAAGAGCTACGATAACGAGAGCTACACAGTGTCTGGTAAAGTATCGAACATGGATGTTTTTCCGATATAGACACATCCCTGTTGTTTTCCCTATCGTTCTTCGTTCTAAAGCGTATAGCTAAGTGAAAGTTTAGTTTGTTTAAAAATGCTATGTTTGCGTCAGAACTAATTTGACAACTAAAAAGATCGGACGTATTTGTAGAACGTATTGCTAGAATAAAAAACTGCTGTGAATTGTGAATTGAATACGTCGTATTTTATTTGTTCAAGGAAAGTCCCGAACAACCAGGGTAAAGTGGTTTATTTCAGGTTTTGTTCGATCGCCATCAAAAACAGTCGCATGCACATGCACATACGCAGGAAAAGAGAGGGAGAAGGGGAGACAGAGAGCCGCAGGGGAGCCGAACTGTATTGTTGTACTCACTGCCGTGCAGTCCATTGTCTTACGGCTTCGCCCTCTTTCACTTCGGTATTTCTCTCTTTACGAACAATTAGCTTAATAATTCGAAGTGCGCGTACGCTCGGGGAAATTCAACTTGGGAGTGTGAGCCCCGCAGCATCAGATGCTGCTGCTGCGGCTGCTGCTGCTGTGCAACGGTGTACGGTATATCCGAAGTATCATTAAAATGGTTGGGCGTGCACGTGTACGGTCAGGTAAAAATAAATTCCGAAAGTATTATTTTTTAGTGAATACAAATTCATTATTTTGGAATTTTTTACAATCAATTAGTTTGTAACGTAAAAATATGTTGTTTTTTTTTCTCTATATCAGAGATTACTGGTATATTTTTCCAAACAAAACTTGGAGTATAATATAAATGTATAATTAACAAGGCGACAGTGGATACATTCTGCATTAAAGAATGTCGTCGCAGGAAGACAAAAATTGACTCCTCAAACCCTTTGTGATTCTTGATTCTTGGCTCGGAATTCTCGGCAACGACATAGGGCCAATGCCTTAGACCTTCGGAACGCATTATCGCATCACGTTTCGCTGCCGCTACCTTTTCTTTGCGCAACAATGGCTGCGAAATGAAGATCTGGCTCTTGCCATTGCTGTTTTTCACTTAAGAAGATGTTTTGACTACCTTTTTGCGCGAGGATAGAGCAGGTACATTGTTTTCTTCGCAGATGTTTTGCTCGGGGTCTTAAAAGGTTCTAGCTGTTTTAATGCTTTTCCTGATCATGATGACAAAACAGTTTGCTTATCAAGGTTGAGAGAGATAATTATTTTTAGGGTGTTTTCATTTTGCAAAAAAATATACTTATATTTTTTTTAAAATAATTTACTTTAAAAACTGTATGCTTAAAGACCCGGTTTGATGATTTCGAATTCTCATGGCTGAGCTTTGAACATAAGGACAATAATCTTTGAAATGAATCTGGCGGACTGAAGTGAAAATTAATAGGCTGAATTAAAGCTTTTGGCGTATTATAATACTATACATGAGATTTAGTACTTATTGCAGTCCTTCGCAATTAATTGAAATTATCCATATAAATTGTAACTCTACTAGAGTAAATTGCAGTAAATTAAAGTTTTCTAGAATACATACCAATTATAGTATATTTTTAGAATCCAACGTGCCGAATTCAAATTTTCCGGACCGAAATAGAACCTATATCAAGAATTGTAATCCTACAAACAAATGAAAGATCCTCTGAAATTATGGATCCTCTGAAATTCTTCAGATTCTTCTCTTATGAATTAATATTGTCCACGATGAATTAAAATCATTGGCAGTGAATAAAAATCCTCTCCAAAATTGAAATTAAAGTTACTCTTACAATGGTTTTTTTAAAACATAACTAATAAATATAATCATCTAATTAAAAATAATCAAGTAAATCTCAACCATTTAGAATTTAGAACCTCTCCCCCAAATCCTCCGAATCCGAGTATTACACATCGCGTCTTTTCTCCTGTAATCTCGCCGATCCTCTTTTCGATTATGCACACACGTTGACGCTTGCGTTTGCATGCATTCGCCAACAAACTCGATTATGATTCATTAATTTACCAAGCCCCTTCATCCTGAAATCCCACGTACTTGCATTCACGATATTGCCCCACTGACAGTGCTCGCGTTATTTGCGTAAGCTCTCATCCGTCCACTATGCGAATGCTATGTGCTGCAATAAATAGAATATCGTAGGAGACGCGTCGATCGGATGCGTGGAGGTATGGACGGGTTTTGAAATGCTGCAATAAGCCAATGTTTTGACACTATAAAGTTTGTATAAAGTAAGGTATCGTGGATTCGATAAATGAATAATTAAAAAGCGTACGTAAGATCATCCTAGTTTTACATCATACAAGTCTGACACTTGAAGCGTGTACTTTACACCCGTCACCAAAATCAATTTCCACTCGAGCTCGTTATCTCAAAACCAATTCATCAATGTACGTTCGCACATATCGCTTCGAGGCATCCGACCGTTTCTCGTGCCTTACAAAGAATCGCGCATTTCGTTACATGGTACGCAAATACTTTAGAAATATTTCTGCTTGATTCATCATCCATCGATAAGCAAAGGCATGGATTGCTTCTTTCGTGATATGCTTATCCATATAATTTATCAAAGATATTCTCAATGTTTTGGTAACAAACTGCTTCTTCTGCAATGCTAATCAAACAAAGACGAAAAAAGTGTCTTAAGTTTTTGAAAAAACGCGTTTTTTTTAAAATATTTAATTGAATACTTTAAAATATACTTGGTTCTCTAAAAATAAATCGCACTTTTTTGTTGGAAAAAATAACGTTCACTTATCCAATTACAAGAATTCTTAGAGAAGCCGAAAAAAAATTTCCGAATAAATAGTATCTTTACATAGTGAGTTTATCTACTGTGTACATGAATTACATGTTTTTACAGAGACTTCTGTTTACATTTTCCATCTCTCTATCCAGCTAGCTTCATAATTCTACATATAACAGTATCATAAGTTTAAGGTGGCTCATCACCCTTGTACTATCTATTTGTGTGACATCGACTACCACACCTGAAAACATCGAGTAGCAGGCTTGATGTGTATACCTATAGAT
>JAPYYV010006833.1:0-13939 GCA_030522625.1 Copidosoma aretas | reverse complement strand
TTCGTGCCAAACTCTGTCGAAAGCCTGCTGTACGTCTAAGAAAGCCATAGCCGTGAATTGTTTATGGATGAGGCTGTCGGAGATGTTTTCCGTGACTCTCAGAAGCTGGTGCACCGCCGAGTGTCTGGCCCTGAAACCGTGCTGAAGGTCAGGGAGGATGTTGTTATCCTTGACGTGTTTATTAGGCTCTCCAGCATATATATAGCACTGAACTTTAAAAAATTATGGAACTGTCATTTAAGGTGGCTCATCACTCCTGTATAACATATATTTTGAATATTTTATTATAAATGTTCATAAAAGTTATAAAAAGTGCTACTTATCCTGACAGTAATATAGCTAGTGCATAATATGATGCAATTTTTTTCATAAAATTTTGTTGTAAAATTTTTCAGATTCAAAAGCTTGAAAAAAAATTCAATAAAATGCTCTAATATTTTTCAATTGACATCTGATTTAAAATTTTTTTGGATAATTCTCTTCTTTGAACAAATGTATTGGGAGCTATCACGGAAAAATTGCAAATTCTTGAACAGGTTTCCCAGAAAATTCAGTTTGTACGGAAATACAAAAGAAAAAGCAAAAAATCGAATTTTTCGGAAAACCTATCAAAGTGTTTGAAATTTTTTCCGCAACGACTCCCAATGGATTCGTTCAAGGAAGAGAATGAGCTCAAAAAATTTAAAATAATATGTAAATTAAAGAATATTAAAGTAATTTATTGAATTTTTTTTTCAAGCTTCGGATTTGAAAAATTTACCAAATAAAATTTTATGAAAAAAATCGAAAAGGGGGTACTTTATAAGTAAGAAAAAAATTATTTCATAAAATGTTCTATATTGCATGTGCGTATAATTTCAAATTTTAGAAAAATTCTCGTAAAAATCGAATTTCGTATCGGTTTTTATCCGGATTTTAATTTTTAAAGTTTTTTTATTCCTCAAACGATTTTCCGTAGGGTTACCATGGGAAATTTCGGAAATATTGATTGTCCAAGAAGTTAAATGGTGTTGTTTATACGAAAACATGTAAAAGCTTCCGTTACCTATAAACTTCGCTACGAACAATACACTGAAAAAGGTGGTATTGAAAAAATTATAATAATTGTATAAAAAATTACTATATTTTGTAGGAAAGCTGAGACATACTAAACCGATTGCACTATTTATCATATTTATTATAATTCTTATTATATTGTATAATAATTATTGTTATAGCAGTCTTACAAAAATTATTCACGGTATAATAAAAATTACTATGTTTTGCATAGTAAAAATTGTGATGTAAATTTTATTATAAATTTGTAGTATATTTTATTATACTCTGCACATAATTTCTTACAATAGCTTGTAAATTTTACTGTGTCACATAGTACAATTGGGGGTTTTGCCAGATTACTGTTCATCATAGTAAAATAGTAAAATTTGTAGCGCTGCACAGTAAAAATTACTATGTCCTATAGTACTTTTTACGGTGAAATCACAGATTAGGTTAGGCAGTTCACTATATATACTGTATATGCGTACCGAGTTTCAGGACGAGTTTGAGGTTATTTGTGATGTAAATACAACTTGATGCGTATCCATTGATTCATCGGTCATTAAATCAGCACGTACGAACGTAAACACTTTATCATCAACATCAACTTATTTGTACTTGAAGTGCTTTAAAAAATAATCCCATGTGGTTGGTCGTGAGCCTCAGGATCTCTTACGTTGTCTATATTGTCTTGTATCGTTATGCGAAGTTTATAATATATTGTCACGCGTCAGCCTTTTAAGCAAGTAATGGTAAGTGAGAAATTAGGAAGGGGCAGGAAAAACAATATGTTGATGAAAAAAAACTTTTCGGAAAACAGTTTGTATGCTGAAAGGATGGATGTGGATAGAAGATACAATATGTATTTTATATAAGTATCCTCAGTCACAGCGTGCCGTGGTCCCGTAGTTACAAAGTCGGATTCCTATGCCGTAGGTCGGAGGTTCGCGTCCCGTTAGAGCAAAATTTTTTAAAATCTCTTTCTTTCAGATTAAAGACGTTCATCACAGTCAGAGGGGAAATGTAGAGAGTGCAGTGAGGGGGGAGCGAGCATGCGGCAGCGCCGGCAGCTGTTTTGCATGCATTGGTATACCTATATATATGCGCCTGACACTGTGTTTTTTATTTTATTGTAAAAGTAACTAGTGGATCCCTCTGAAAATTGAATATAATCTTTCTTTTATGGTATTGCGTCATGCAAAACAAAATTGGGCGAATTGTACAAAACCATTTTCCTATATAGTCGATTTTCATGTAACGCCTCCATAATTTTACGTGTTGCATTGCGATTTTTTTGTCACGTAACATATAAAAAACGGTGTAGTGAAACGATCTAAAAATTTATATATGTGACTTTCTATTATTCTTCTGAATATACTGTCACAATTTTAGAAAGATTCTACTAGAATCGCTATGTGTGATGAACGTCCTTAATCGCGAACTAAATATAAACTACTACTAATCTTAAACTGTATTGAATACTCTGCACATGTACATAAAAAATATAAATTTTTTCATTTCGTAAAAATCAAAATTATTTCTCAACATAGTAAAAATTACTATGAAAGCAAAATTTCGTCACGGCACAAAGTAAAATTTACTATATTCTGATTTTACTATGTTACATAGCAACTGTTGTAATGTAGCAAGTATGTCTCAGCTTTCCTAAAAAATATAGTAATTTTTGATAGAATTATAATAATTTTTTCAATACCACTTTTCTCAGTGTACCATCTAACTTCTTGGACAATAAATATTTCCAAAATTTCGCATGGTAACCCTATGTAAAATCGTTTAAAGAATAAAACCATATTTAAAAATTTGATATCGGATTAAAAACTGATAAGGAAGTCATTTTTTACGTAAATGTTTCTAAAAACTGAAATTATACGCACATACGATATAAAAATTTTTATGAAATAATTTTTTTCTTACTTACAAGGTACCCCCTTTTCGATATTACAATCCCCTTTATTATTGAATTTTAAATGACAGCTCCATAATTATTTAAAAGTTAATGCCCTTTATATATATACACACACACACATATATATATATATATATATATATATGTATATGTTGGAGAGCTTCTTTATACATGAAATTACTGTTTAAAAGTATCTTGACCCTCGTTCAAATTTTTAAAAATTATTAATAATAGCAGATTTTTTACATTAGAAACGGCATACAAATTTTGAATATTTAGAATTATCATTTTTTTCAAATGAGATAAAGAAATGCATACAGGTTCAGCATGATGGAGGGTATCAATTACAACTTTAATGAAACGAAAAAACACGAAATGTGGCATATCATCATTGACAAACTTTGGCTAACGTTCACCAAACTTGTGGCGCAACTGTTTGGTTTCAGTTTGCCACACTAATGCCATTTTTACGCAGGTTGCGGATAAGCGAAGACTTTTGTAGTCAGCCAAAAATAGGAATAAGGAAGTGTATCCATATTTATAGGCATTGTTTTCGGCCTTCTGTGCGAATCCCTGCCCTTCGAAGTGTACCTTGTACACAAAAATTCAGATCCTGTCAGCAGACTTTAGCGCTGCTAAATAGCCAAAGCACAGAATGAGGAGTCGGTGCTAAAAATTAGCTCACAACCTTTGATTGACATAAGCATATAGTGCGTTAATATTGAAGTATCATAGTAATGGTGAGTGAAAAATTCATTTTGGCAGTAAGACGGTAAGATGCAATAATTTGTAGATCAACTTTTTTCATTTCTTATATAGAACGCGGCTTCTATACTCGATTTTTCGACCAGAATTATTTTTTAAGCGTGTGCAAGCATATTGCACCCATACACACATGCATACGCATTGACTTCGTACCAAGCAAGTTAAACCCTTTCTTGAAATTCATACTTGGCGCCTCCATTAAAGAGCGCTAAGTA
This sequence comes from Copidosoma aretas, assembly GCA_030522625.1. NCBI lineage: Eukaryota > Metazoa > Arthropoda > Insecta > Hymenoptera > Encyrtidae > Copidosoma > Copidosoma aretas. The sequence continues at coordinate 9,994 of JAPYYV010006833.1, read as the reverse complement.
TAGTAAAGGAAATTTCTTTTTATTTTTTATCTTAATACACGGCTGATGAATAATAATTTTGAAATATATTTTCCAAAATTGTCGAAGTTCTTCCATGGAACTTCTTTGCAAGAAATACTTAGGAAGAGATTTTCATCGCAAGCAATCTTACTGCGATCCTATACTTCGAGAGAAATCTTAAAATGGGTTTCACATTCTATGTGGGACATCGATATGTATACGAATATACATCGGTTTGTGACCATAAATTTGAGAATTCAGCATGCCGTTAAACAAACTTTATCCATCATAGATACGAATTATTAACGTAGACATAACCCTTGACCATCTTCAAACTACTACCTGATAAATTTTTGATTTTCTACCCTTTGATTTAGCAAAGTTCTAGAAAAAAAACACAAATATGCAGACCTAAAGATTCTTAGGGAGTAAAATGCAAATAAAGTAAAAGTATTTTAGTAAATGAGATCTTACATGATATAAAAGATAGACGTAAATTGAAAGTTAAAAAGAAATGAAAATTCGAGTCTGAATGCAATTGAAAAACTCATGAGAAACTTAAAGACGATGATACAGACACAAATACGGATACAAAGAAGAATCGTTCAAGAGAAGTTTTGATACAACTACAAAGATAATACATCAGAAAAAAATACATTGTTTATGGTGAGGGATGAGTGCCAAGAGAATTAATGTTTGCAACACAAGCATACTGACACCAAAACCAAAAATAAATGACCTAGAAACTTATCTACATTACTCAAAAAATTGATAGTTAGCTTACTAACGCCGACAGAAGATGTGAGATTGTATTCAACTTTAGAAAGTAATAATATTAAGGTCTTCGCTAATAAAGGGTCATGAAAATCGACACTACAAAGACCGATTGGTATTTTGAATGAAAAATTCTGTTTGTTCCATCAAATATAAACAAAAATAGACGGTGAGAGAGTATGTCGAAATCGAGGAGAGGGGACTCTTACACTTACACTTATAGATACCAAAATTATTTTTATACTTTCGTTTGTAGAGATTTAAGTAATATTTGATATTACTGGACATATAATATCATAAGATAACGATGACAAGGTCACGAATACGCTTTTAAAAAAAAAATAATCTTTGAAAATCAATAACATCAAGATGAAAAGAAAACCATATTGGAATAGACATTTTTTATTTTAGTCGTATATAAATTAGTATGCAAAGAAAATAAGCAAAATGTAATGGGAAATTAGCAAATAATTTTCAAACAAGTGATATTTTCGAAAACGATATTCCAAAAATCATAAAAATCGGAATTAAATATAACGGACAGTATACATAGTCACATACCCACCAAGATCCTAATAAATTTCTATTTGATTTTATCTGGAATCGTTATTTTGTAAGAAAATTAATGATCTTTCTGATTTTCAAATTCATAATATTGTACAACAAAGTTAAAGAGAACAAAATTAATTCATTCAAACCATTAATTGTCTAGAATCAATAAAATAGAAATAACAAAAAAATATCGATAAAATAAATGAAATTTTGCGCGGATTAAATCTTGTTTAGGAAATGTTGAGATATACATGTTTATTTGTATTCTTACTTATACTCGCGCACGCTCCAATATCAAAGTTCATTCAACTTCATCTAAAAACGTTTTTTGTATTAAGTTGCATGGTCCCTCAGAATTTTTAAATGTTTCATAACAACGGTAAAAGAATGAAAAATTTTAACAAGATTATTGATTGTCGATATCGATAAATTTAAAATGAAAAAAAAATTGAGTAAATAAAAATACTATCTCTCAGCAGTTATACGTATTCAATTTTAACAAAATGTATCAAAATATTTTAAAATGGTAAATTTAACCTTTTATCAAATATAATTATTTTAACAAATATGATTATAAAAAAATCGTGATGACGACCTTTTTTAGATTTAAAAATTAGATCATTTCCTTATGCCGGTTATATAATTTGAAATTTAAAAAATCAAGGCTCTGGATGATCAAACTGTTTGAATCAGATCCCAAGATATAACTGATTTTTGGAAAATATTTAGTATCTCTTCAAAAAATATTTATTATTTCAACAAATAAAATAAGATGTAACGTAGCAAGATGATTTCAAATATGAATAGAATTTTTTTTTGCTTTTAAGAAATAGAAATATTCACGAAAATAATTTGGAATTTTTTCACTTTAAAATAAAAAAAAAAATCGTTTTTTAAATAATTAAAAATCATTATCTCAAGCAAAATATTGTGAACAACAAAAATTTATTTTCTGAGCCGCTATAAAAATATGAAACCAAACATTTCAAGCCCTGACTCATTGAATTCGGTTGGATAATTTCTGAGATATGACTGATTACATTCGCTAGCGCGCACATACACACACACACATACACACACACACACACACACGTGCAGAGATTTTTTTAAATTATGTATTTTTATTCTAAACACTGTAAAAAACCTTTCGGACATATTCTTTAATAATCTCTTTTGACCAACTCAAAGTTTATGAGGAAGCAACAAAAAATCGGCCGCAAAATCGGCTTTAGGTCGTTCTTGCAGCGATAAATTAGCGATAAATTATCAATGAATTAGCGACAAAATATAGCACTAATACCGTTCAGTAATTCAGTTATCTGCTTCCTAGCCGGAGATACGCATGTGTGGCCAGCTAGTTTGATAGGTCAATCGGGAAAAAACGTTCACTGGCTTTTTGGGGAACCGGCGACAAAATCAGTATTAGGCAGATCTTTCAGCGACAAATTATGGCGCAAATCCCGTGGAGCTACCTGCTTCCTAGCCGGCGATACGGATGTATCGCCAGCTAGCTTGATATCAAGATAGCATTTCCATTAATAACTAAACAACGAAATGAGCGACAAAATCATTCTTGACGTAACAAATCAGCAACAAATTAGCGACAAATTATGTACCTGAAGCCGTATGTGACATGACACTTTGGCCAGCTAGCTTGATATACCTACAAAATTGAATCTTTGGCAGCAAAATAGCAACAAATTAGCAACAAATTATCCACGAGTAATCAAGCCCTTAAGTTATATCCAACGCGTTTTGGGGCTTCGCTGATATCGTCTACTCGTGCGCTTAGCGTGTATAGGCTAAGGCATCCGGTTTAGCCCGGATTTCAAAGCATATTCTTGAAGCAACAAATTAGCAACAAATTCTGGTTCCCGTACAATTTTGAAAATATCATTATTTTTGGAAGTATCGTCATGGGCTATGCTAGCTTAATATCAAGCCAACATATCCATTGTTTCTCGAAAACGGCAAGTGCAACAAAATCAGCTCTTGGGCGAAAAATTAGCAACAAATTAGCAACAAATTATAGTGGTTTTAGTTATGTGGCCTTATGATGTGGCTACGCCAGCTTAATAGACATGATATTATTGGGGCTACAGGTTTGATGTTACAAAAAAACGGCTCGATCGAGTGGCAAAATCCTAAGTAATATTAATGCCAAAAATTGTTCTTGATTCCAATCATCATAAAACCGCTAGCTACTTTTTTTTACAATGAAAACCAACAGCATGTAAAGAATAGGCGCGGGAAAATTAACAGAATCAGACTTATAAGCTTTAAACTTCAAAAAAGGGCTAGTTTGGGTAAAAATAGCGCAAGTTATGATAACGCCAAAAATTTTCCTGAATTCCAATCATCATGAAACTGCTAGCTTATATTATTTACAATGTAAACTAACAGCATATAAAAAATGGGCGCGGGAAAATCAACAGAATTAAAGTTACAGGCTTGAAACCTCAAAAAATAGCTAATTCGAGTAAAAAATACGCAAGTTATCGTAATACAAAAAATTTTCCTTGAAGCCGAATATGATCAAATGATGGATTAGTATTGTTTTAGATGTAAACTGGTACACGTGAGAAATGAGAGCGGGAAAATCTTTTTTTTTTTTTGTTATTTGCCTTAATTTCTAAGAAAATGGCCAATTTGCATAAAAAAATGACAGATCTTGTTGTTAAATATTTTCCTTAAATCCAAATGTTATATAATTTTAAATTATTATTATTTTCATCGTAAACAATTCTCTGTAAAAAATGGGCGCGGGAAAATGTGCTCGAAACTCAGATACATCGCTGCTTAATTTATTTATAACATTTTTTATGGAGGTGTTCTTTTGCTTAAACCTTGCATACACATTAATTATAGCATAAGAAGCAAAGAAATAATTTTTATAAAAAGAACACCTATTTTTTCAAAATACAAGACTTTTCTCCATGTTTCTGCCGATTCACCGGCCTGAATGGGCTGCTTAATTTATTCATAACATTTTTTAGGGAGATGTTCTTTTGCTTAAACCTTGCATACACATTAATTATAGCGTAACCCCCCTACCCCCCTCCCTGCCGTGGAGAGGCCTCCCATCCCTCTTCCCTTCCCTTTCCCAACTGCTCAGTGCCTAGAGTAGTGCCCTTACATAGGAGTCGGACGTATAGCAGACTAATATATGAAAAAAAAAAAATTATAACGTAAGAATCAAGGAAAACGATTTTTATGAAAAAAACACCTATATTTCTCAAAATACAAGACTTTTATCTATGTACCGGCCGATTCACCGGCCTGAATAGGCTGCTTAATTTATTTATAACATTTTTTAGGGAGGTGCTCTTTTGCTGAAACTTTGCATACACATTAATTATAGCATAAGGAGCAAAAAAAATGCTTTTTATAAAAAGAACACCAACATTTTTAGTGCTACAGCTCATTTTGTGTCTCGTAGGCTCATTCGGCGACGTGGAGGAGCCCCTTAATTTGTTTATTACTTTTTTTTAGAATATGTTCTTTTGCTAAAACTTGGAATAGGTCTTGAAAATACTGTAATGAAGAGTATTGAACAATTATATAAAAAGAACACCTATAGTTTTAGTGCTACAGCTCATTTTGTATGTCGTCGGCTTATTCGGCGACGTGGAGTAGACCCTTAATTTGTTTATTATTTTTCTTTTTAAGGGTATTATTCTATCAAACTTCTTCTACTTACTTTGTCATGCACAGTTTTTTAATTAAAAGCATTTAATTTCTTTCATTTAAGGTTTTTCTGTTGGTTTTTACTGGAGTAGAGAACCACTATTTTTTGTCAATCGGTGGCTTTTAATAAGCGGCCAGTTTCAGACTCATGTTCATTCGCTGGCCCGAAGTGTCGCCTCTCAGGTGCCAAACTCTGAGCCGTGGCGTCCCCACTCTCGGATGGATGTTGATGTTGTGCCTGTTTACATCGAGCTCGACTATGACACTATGTTGATAACGACCTTTGTGAAGGAAATCCTTTTTCCGTGTATCTAGCGTCGAGATGTAGTATTTCCATTTTCAGGCCGAGCCCAGGGCTGTAAAAAGACCGTCTTTTTAAAATCGGTCCGTCCACGACAAAAAAGACCGTCCATGGACCGTTTGGACCGGACAACCCAAACTTCCAAATTAAAATAGACGGTCTGTTTTTCAATCGTCCATTGCTTGGACAGTGAAAAATTTAATTAGTGCAAGACCATCTTACCAGCTGTATAGCTGTAAAAAGACTGTCTGTTATAGTTTGGTCTAGTCCAAAAAATTAATTAAATGAATTAGTTTTGGAATGAAAAATGTTTTTAAAATAAAATACGTGAAATTACAATTTGTTTTTTTTTTTTATCAAAAGAACAACAACACATGTGTTTAAATTTGACATCAATACAAAACAATGTGCAATTTATTGTTGCTTTCTTTTATAATACTTCTTGTGATACATTATTTTATGATCTTATGTGACTATTACTATAATGGTTAGTTTAATTAACTCAGTATCACTTTTTTCGATTTTTGTGTCCATAATGTCACGAATAATAAAAATTACGGACATGTTAATTTTTAGCGAGCAGCGCAAATTTTCTCAGCTGTCATAAACCTATATAAATATTGATGTAATACACCTATGTAGCTATAAAAAGACGGTCTTTTTTTTGTCCAAAAGTTCGTCCAAAAATTGTAGACCTACCCTTTGTTGGAACATACATCTCTTTTTGAATGCGTCCATGGACCGTCAATGGATGATCCAAAGACCGTAAAAAAAAATGGACGCGGTCTTTTTACAGCCCTGAGCCGAGCGCTACGAATATTTGACCGCTAGCGTGCTCTTGTCAATCTTACCTGTTACAGTTAAGCATTCGAAGCAAGACAAGTCAAACTTACTCATCTATGAACTTGAAGCCCTCAGAAGCTGAACAGTGCGAATGTGTCCGAGCCCTGTGACGGTGAAAATTCTATCCGTGTAGATATAGTTAAGGTATAAGCTCGACTTTTATAGGGTTTTCGAGTGACTGCTCCGGAGCGCTCTGAGAGTACTTCTGTCTCTTTTTTTACTATTATTTAGAAAGAGAGATGAACACTCTTTTAGTGCTCTTAAAGCCGTTGCTCAAAAATAGTGCCAGTGTTCACGGTCAGTCTTCCCGATTACAGTGACATACCAATCACAATACTGGTGGGACGATAAAATTATCAAAAACCGAAATAAGTAATCTCAAGCAACGTAACCTAACCATCCAATAGACTTTAACCTACAAACCCGGAGGATACCTAATATTTATAATAAAAATTATTAAATATTAAAAAAAAAAAAAATAATAAATGAATAAATTAATAGATGACAATCAAGAACATTCATCTCAACCAACGGCAACCGAATAACCCAAAAGACTGTATCCAAGGGGACAACAAATATTTAGTATGAGAATTATTAATCATATTAATTATATTAATTTGTTCAAATTTCACAATATCAAAGTGTTATATAAATTATATGTTAGGTTACCAGACGTCCAAGCTTGCACACATAGGTGTGTCATCCGAACATTTATATGATCAAAAAATTATTATCCTCATTTTTCATGGGTAACCTAACCCGATTTCCAAAAAAATATCAATTTTTCCTAATTTCACAATTTCAAAGTGTTGTATAAATTAGAGGTTAGGTTTACGGACGTCCAAACTGCACACATAGGTGTGTCAACCATTCAGTTATATGATGCAAAGATTGCAATCAAAATTTTTCATGGGTAACCTAAAACTATTTCCAAAAAACTATCAATTTTTCTGAATTTCACAATTTCAAAGTGTTATATAAAATAGAGGTTAGATTTCCGGACGTCCAAACTGCACACATAGGTGTGTCAACCATACAGGTACACGATGCAAAGATTGTAATCCCAATTTTTCATAGGTAAGCTAACCCTATTTCCAAAAAACTCAATTTTTCCTAATTTTACAATTTTAAAGTGTTGTATAAGTTAGAGGTTAGGTTTCCGGACGTCCAAACTGCACACATAGATGTATAATCCGTACAGGTATATGATAAAAAAATTATTATCCTCATTTTTCATGGGTAACCTAACCCTATTTCCAAAAAAACTATCAATTTTTCCTAATTTTACAATTTCAAAGTATTGTATAAATTGAAGGTTGGGTTTCCGGACGTCCAAACTGCACACATAAGTTTGTCAACCATACAGGTATACGATGCAAAGTCTGTAATCCCAATTTTTCGTGGGTAACCTAACCCTATTTCGAAAAAACTATCAGTTTTTTCTAATTTCACAATTTAAAAGTGTTATATAAAATAGAGGTTAGGTTTCCAGACGTCCAAACGGCACACATAGGCGTGTATTCCGTACAGATATATGTTAAAAAAATTATTATCCTCTTTTTTCATGGGTAATCTAACCCTATTTCCAAAAAACTATCGATTTTTCCTAATTTTACAATTTCAAAGAGTTGTATAAATTAGAGGTTAGGTTTCCAGACGACCAAATTGCACACTTAGATGTGTCATCCGTACAGGTATATGATAAAAAAATTATTATCCTCATTTTTCATGGGTTTCCTAACCCTATTTCCAAAAAACTATCAATTTTTCCTAATTTTACAATTTAAAAGTGTTTTATAAAGTAGAGGTTAGGTTTCCGGACGTCCTAACTGCACACATAGATGTGTCATCCGTACAGGTATATGATAAAAAAATTATTATCCTCATTTTTCATGGGTAACCTAACCCTATTTCCAAAAAACTATCAATTTTTCCTAATTTTACAATTTCAAAGTGTTGTATAAATTAGAGGTTAGGTTTCCGGGCCTTCAAACTGTACACATGCGTGTGTTATGCACATAATCTAATGATGACAAAATAATAGTTTCAATTTTTCATGGGTATCATATCTGTTTATCATATATCATGCCGTTAGGGTCTGTCCGACTCGACGCTATTTATATTTTCAGTCTCTAACATGGTTTACAGCTCTACAACCTATTTTTTAAGGCTTATTATCACTCTGGAACTCTAAAAACATCATCTGTAAGCGTTTTGGGTCGGTTAAGAGCAAAATAAAATTTTTCGGATTTTCGTTGGGTCCCAACGTTTAAAACTTAAGACACATCAATTATACATGTATGTTTGTTTACAAATATTTATGTTCTTTTAGCATACTATTGCGCTACAATTACAAGTTTGCCTTGAATATGCCTAACTTTTTTTATCGCCAGTTAGCATACGTGATGCTGATGTAAGGTGTCAATACAATTTGTCACAAATCATTAAAATAATGGTCCATCGTTTGAAGTTGTACTACCTTGTTTTTGGTTCTCTTATGTCCATCGGGTTAGATATAGTACTTAGGCATCCTACATCATTTTGTCGCCAAGCTAGAAATTGCAAAGTAGCGAGCCTTTTACAAAAATCCCCTTTTTATTGTTAATAAAATAAAGTTGTTATTTCGTTTAAAACTCTAGTATTAAAGGCTTTGAATTTTGCATCAAAAAGTTTGAATTTACAACCGCAACATAATAGCGCCGGCGGTGGTTTAACACGATGAATAGTTAAAAAATCCGTCCGGCGTTTAAATGTCGCGGTAGATAAATTGTTATGATTACAGTGCATGCAACTTTTTTGGGCTTTCTGTTTGAAGTCAGATATGCATTTTTTTTCTTATCACGTTAATACAGTTATCATCCTACAATTCTAGTCATTGTGAAAATTCGTTGCAACCAATTTTGACAGGGAACATGCACAATAAACAGTGCTACGCGGTTATAAAAAATAGTTACAAAAAAATCAACCGATGTATTAATTTTTTACATTTTCCTGTTCTTTTGTTTGTTTCTTTGGATATTGTACATGCTCACTAATTATTCGTAATAATTAATTTTTTGTTATTCGCCTTGTGCCTTCTGGCATGACGTTTCAAAATATGAATTTGTATACGTAATGCTCGCATTACAATGCGGAAAACATATTTACATTATCTATATAAGTGAATTCACCAAACTTTTGACATATTCGTGTCACTCATCAATTTATACAATGTCAACGGATCAAATGAGTATTTTAAGTATTATGTTACAGATATTTAACACTTATTTTTGAGCAAAAGTTACTTAAGGCTTATTAGTATTAGGCTCTAAAGTGTTCAGATTCAGTGACTTCTTAACTGTTCCTGGGTGCAGTATTTTTTCTTTCTGCTTCAATAAACAAAATCGCTATCTCTAGAATTGTATGAAAATTAAAGGTATTTGTTATTTTGGATCGTGGATATAGAAAATTTAACACCAGTAAGCGTGCCTGTTGTCCAAAACAAGATATACCCATATTTCTGAGAGTTACCCATTATTGTAAAAATTTATTTATTAACGATATTTTCGGAAAAAAAACTATCACATTTTTTTAATTTTTTAAACCGATGAATGTTTTTTATTTACTGTGAAAGAATAAGATGTTTATTTATTTGTAAGCGTGCCACCCAACATGTCGTATATATATTACTTTTCACCATACTGCGACGGAAGTAGGGACTTTTCTCCCGCTTCGCGGGAAAAAATTCCTCCTCCCGGCGCAGGATTGATGAAATAGTACATTACGCACCAAGGGAGGGAAAGTAAAGAATGCTCTAGATCACACGTGCATTGCTACCCGAGGCGAAGCCGAGGGTGG
>JAPYYV010006832.1:0-26147 GCA_030522625.1 Copidosoma aretas | reverse complement strand
AAAAACTACACATCGGATCGAAATTGGGTAAAGAGCTTTTTTGTTTGTCTTGACGAGCTTATTCTCGTGATATAGTTTTCCTGGAACATTTTCGGAACATCCTGTATAATAAAGCCTTGCTGAATTGAAACCGGGAAAAAATAGAAAATTTTACAGATCAGATATTTAGCTGATTTTTAAACTCAACACTGTCCTAGCGTGCAGTATGCTAGTTTGAAAAAAAATAGTCTCCTTCTGCATGACATGAATCTTTATCATATTAAATTCAAACTAATAACTTGCCTCATCAATCATTTTAAAATTAGGATGGTGTGTTTCTTTGTTATTTCAGTACTCATAACCAATCAAGTACATAATACATATAGTTGATTTTATTTTTTTGATGTATTTGATTTTACTTTATAACGATTTCATGACTCAAATATATGTTACCTTGACCACTTAGTCAAAATGTGTTTCCAAAATTGTAGGTTCTTCCGGTAATGATATCAAATTTTCAACGCCCCAATTCAGTACATAATGATGTTAGAGATATAAGTATTAAAAACATCCATTTCAATATGCATTTGTTGGTTTTTATTTCATTTACAAATCAGAGTTACACTAGAGACCATTACTTTCAATCGATTTTCGTAATAAATAAATTGGCCTCAATCGTAAATCGTTGCTGATGTAAAAAAAAATTTGTTACACGACGCTAAAAACTTTATAAAATTATAAATAAATAAATATACTTACTATCACTGAATACTGGTAAAAAATGTATTTATAAGTATTTTTCCTTCCTCGGACCTTTTGGAACCCTGATACACCCTCGGTGGGAAAAATAGCATTCGTCACTCGATCGTAAAGGCTTCTTTACGAACCTCGTTACCGTAAACCTCTCGGTTCGCAAATTAAAGCCTTTCCAATTTCGTACGAAAACTACTATTTCAGCGGTGAAACCAAATACGTGGCACACAGCTGAAAAAGATTTTGAACCAACCCAGAGCAAAAAGCTTTAAAAGTAAAAAAAGATATTGAATAAAACCAAGTTTTATTTTTGAGTCGCTATGAGAAAGCAAAAAAGATTTTAATCCCAAAACGATCATGTTTGGTTGAAATATATCTAAAATATAATTATTAATGACATGTAACAGAGACTGGCGCACGAATACACACGCATTTGCAGATTGCATTTTAAATGTTACATCATGAAATGTATCTAATGAGTTATCAAAGTGATTTCGATTGGTAAAAGTTTCTCTTACGGGATAGAAAAAATGTACAACTTTTCACTAGCTTATTTTGAAATAGTTATTCAACTCTGTACTCAAGCTCATTCCAAATAATTTTCAGTCCGTACACTACTCAAGTAACAACATTAAATATCAGGCCATGAAAATCATCAGTACTTCGTTCAACAAATTTTTTCGCACATCAGTACGATTTTTATTTCCCGCCACCAAACAAAAAAAAAAAAAAAAAAAAAGGAGAATCCGTCTTTACTACTGTGCACTCGAAAATAATGATATTCATGTTTCATTGCTCATGATTTGAAAACACAAACCGTGTCCAGTGTATTTTAAATTCCACGCCGAGAGATAATTTTTTGTATCACCAGAAATACTCGGTTCGACAGAAGAATGGCTCGGTCTTTTCTCCAAAGGGACGTACTCATCAAAAACACGCTGGCGTAAAAATTCAACGATGATTATGGAAAACCGTTGGGCACAAACTACCGCCAAAACGCCCCCGAGTTCGTTATTACAAGCTCAAGCGAAGTAATGCCAATCAGAGCTGCGTCACAGTGCGAATCGGCTTTGGCGATACGGCTGTTAGTTAGCGCGGCAAAGTTAGCTCGCGCCGACCCCGCAGGAGCGGAAGCCAGTTGTCCCGGCCCGGACCGTCTTTCGAGATCCACGATAAGCCAATCCGGAGTCCGGTCCAGCCGCTGCACAGTTTCTACTGGCTTCAAGGGTAACGCGCCACGAGAGACTGTTTCTATCGTCTTCCAAAGTTTTGTGCGAATGACCGCTGGTCGTGGACAGCTCGCGTGTCTGGCGGTGACACCAACTCCGGGATATAATTCGATGAGAATGATCCATGAATTACCCGTGGTAGATTGATTTGCATATAGTTATGATTTATAAACTACAGAGAGGAGACCGGGATTGAATTGTCTTTGGATTTTGTTTGATTCGCGAGAAGTATTCGGTAATAGATCGGATGAATCTCAATGTTTTTTGAACATTCGTTTTTGCGAGGACAACAATTTTCTGCGGGTATTATAAAATATAGCACTGCGCGGTTTACAATCGATTTGGTGTTTTTTCGAAATCAAGTTCCATCCGGAATAAAGAGCTTTTCATCGCTTCATCGTATGCATGGATCTGCATAACTTTTCTAGTGCAAATTTCCATCGGATAAAAAAAATAATAAAGAGGGATTTTAAAATGCAGAATAGTGCATAGCAATAAGTTTACCACGAAAAAATTCACGAGCCTGCCCTAAACGTGCGAAAATGTTATAAGAGTATTACTACTGAGTGGCAATTCAGATTTTGAAATAAAAAAACATTGTTAAAGTAAGTTACAAAATCATTCAAAACTATGATACAAAATTGGAAAGAAAATAATGCATGTATTTTTCAACACAAATCATTTTTCAGCTGATTAGCAGCAAAACAGAGCATTCACTATATTTGGTTCTTGTGAGTCTTTCAGTTTCACCTATCAATTCAGGCTTTAAAAAACAACTACGATAAAAAGTTTTTTTTTAAAATTTGATTAAACGTTGAAAACTGTGTCAATGTCATTTTTAAAATCTCAAGCGTACTTACAACGTTGTTGTACAGCGGTTTGAATTTTTTAATTTATTAATCTTTCAACACTCGTGATTTGTATGCGTCATAGTGGCTAATTTTTTAAATAAGAAAATCACAAAAATTTTCAGCTACTCGAGCTTACTATTTTCAGCTGTACGGACGTTTTTCCAAAAAATCACAAACTACTTTACTTTACGTTACTTTATCTTTAACACATACACGTTTTCACTCTCTAATATCCTCTGAATAATCGATCGGAAAGAAAGTTCAGTCCTTCTTTCCACCTTCTTTTTCCCTTTCTTTATTTATATTCTCCAAGCGTAGTGCCAAAAGTTTTATATCATCGCTCGTGCGATTTTAATAAGTTACCTGTTAGCCATTTTCAACGAATTTAAAAGTTTGAGCGAGAGCCGTCAAGTTTTAAATTAACCCAAACTTCATTTATAAGCTTCTAACAAAATTATATTTTGTTGTCCTATCAAACTTTTACCTTTTACGCCTTACGTTAATAGAAGTAAATGTGAAGATAATATCATTAAAAAGGCAACTAAAATTATCATTGTAATAACTCACTCAATTCACCTCAAGTTTCACTATTTTAATTGAGATATAGTCCGGAAGCTAGGTACTATAGTGTATGCATTTTTATGTCCACGCAGTACCTAGGCTGATTTCTGTATTATCCAGGCTGTAATTGTTATAAACAATTTTAGTGCAGAAAAAAAGTTTTTCGAATTAACTTGAAAATATTGGTTTTACAGAAAAAAGTTTTAGACTAAAGTTCTGAAAATTTTTTTTAATCTACACAAATTTTCTTGTCGAAAAACATATATTGTCCGAGAAAATCGGGAAACTTCATGCGCAAAGATTTTACTGGATTTTTGGAACTTCTCTATTTAGTTAATTAAGGAAAACTCATTTTCCAGAAAACTTGCGAAAATGTCGGTGAAATATTAAATTTAACCAACAATTCTGTCAGTATTGATTTTAATACATTAGATTATACATAAAATATCTAATCAATTTCTTTCATTAGTTATTTAAGAATTGTTATGATTTTAATCTGCAATTCTTACCTATTGAAATTTGTAAATGAAACCAATATTCGTAGAACTGATGGTAAAATTTAACTTTTTGTATGAATTTTCCCGATTTTCTAGGAAAATATTAGTTTTTCGAAAAAAAAAACCTTGACAACAAAAATTGTGTGGAATTAAACAATACACAACGTTTATCTGAAACTTGTTTCTGTAAAACTTATATTTTTTACGTTATTTCGAAAAGACCTTTTTTTTATACTAAAGTTATTTATATAACAATTACAGCTTGAATAAATTGGCATGGTACCATTAAAAATCAGATTTTTCATGCCAATATATACAGAAATCAGCCTAGGTACCGCATGGATATAAAAATGCATACACTTTGGTACCTAGCCTCCGGACTAATAAAAACACATAAACAAAAAATACACAAGTTAATGTGTACCAAAGTTCAGAAAACATTTTTGCGATTTAGTTTATCCAGACACAATGCCCTATGGGCTATACTCGGTCATTTTCTTCAGTTTCGTCATATTTATACGAAATATGCCTTCAGCTACTTTTTTTATTTTTACTATTATGTGGAAACAAAAATACTCGAAGACAGAAAAGTCGAAAAATAACAAAAGTTGATGTTAACTACGACTTTTTACCCCGGTTGTGAAATATTTTGAAATAACTGTATAGTATCCAATTCAAAATCAATTCAAATTTGTTTAATTCTAATTAAAGATACGACTGTGGATGTGGATGATTTTCAACTGGCTGGTACTCTAATTATAATTATAGAATGAATAAAATTTTCTGATAAAATTTACATAAGATATTTTAAATTGACTAGTTTTGTACTAAAGTCCATAGTGATATTTATTTCGTCGCCTGAATAATAGGAGAACGCGTGTATACCATTTCTTTTCAGAATATTAAAAACATATCATCTGGTTTGTTAAAAAGCCTTATTTTCTATTGATTTGATACTTCATTAAAAAAAATTTATAATTTCAATTATCAATTTTTATAATATCAAAAAAATTGTCCTCGAGATTCGGGAGTTCCAATACTAAGATTTAAATGTAAAGAGTGTCAGAGGTTTATGTTTCGAAAAAATCACAAAATGTATATTAAAATATGTCTAATTCCTAACAGTAAAATTTATACAACGGCAACAACATTTTTATCACAAAATTAAAATATTTAATATAGAATAACCAATAGAAACTGTTTTTTTTAAAGTATTGTAAAATTTCGAAAATTTAAATTTAAATCAAATTTAGGGCTTCATCAGAATTATGGCGTGATAATTAAGATAGGCGTGCTCACAGTGAGCCTAACACAAATACAGCGATTGCTTGGATCTGTATCTACGTATTTTTTTTTTTTTTTAGCATGCATAATTATATTACTGTTATTTTTGAAAAATTATTTATTGTCTTGTTTAATTATTTTAAAAAATACTTGAAAAAAATGCCAAGATTTACGTACAGATAAATACAAATGTTGGAATTTTTTGAACTGTATTTTTTTTTAAAACTTTTTTATTCCAACAGAATCATACACATTGTTTTTTTCAAATTTCGTTCTTTAATAGATAAGAGTGCTACAATTTATGAATTACTTTCATTGTTCTTCTCAAGTTGAATGTTACACAGAAAGTTTTATAATTTTACGCCATTTAAAACATAAATTTCTTATTCGATCTCTGTATCTAAAGTATGGGTGAGCTGGAATCAAACATTTTTCGTATATGACCCTCTTTAGGTCTATCCTAAAACATCCGAGAATACAGAAATGAATTAAAATTTTGGCGCCAAAGGAATAAGTATATCGATACTGCACGTATCGAATATCAAAATATCGATACTCTACAGTGCTCAGTATCGAATATGGCGATGCGTATCGATCGTATCTACTCTCGTAGACGGCGACGACGACGTAAGTTCGCATTACCGCAACCTAGTTGTTATACCGCTAGAAGAAAGGAAAATAAAATGGCTACGTTGACGAGGGCGAGGGGTCGTCGATAGTTCTAAGACTGCCGACGCCGACGACCTGTAGTCGGGACTGAAGGTTATCTTGCTCGAGTCTAGAGACTTTCATCTCGAGCAAGGGAAAAAAATAGCATCGGAAGTTCATCATCTCTGGATGCAAGGGTGAGTTGTCCCGACTCAAATCTCGCGTGGTCTTTACACTTTTAGCTTGTTTTTATGCTGGAGCGGAGAAGCTATTTTTATGTATAATATAACCTTAATGAGTACTTACATTCGGGAGTAAGTAAAGTGTGAAGTACTTTCTTACGTCAGGGAGAGGGAAACGAATCTCCTTCCTTCGGGTCTATGTGTACATTTGTGTGATTATTAACTATATATATATATACCTACATATATTATATACGTATATTTGTATGGCTGCAGTTTTGTGTGTTACGCGTGTTATACTTATATACAACAGTAGCGGGCGTTTGCCGGCATGGCTGCCTTTCTCCTCGTCTTCGCGGTCGTCGTTCGTCAGCTCCCAGTGTATAGGGTACATGGCACAGTTCGCCATTATAAGTGTTAAAACTTTTGTATTTACTTACAAACACCGAGCTCTGGGTTATTTATTTGGGTTTTCTGCTCCGAAACTTCAGAGGATGATGACCTCTGTGAAGTGCTGCTCCGTTTTTTGATGCCTTGTTTTAAAGACACTGACAATTATAACCGAGCAGGTGCGTCGACTTTCAGTTTACGGATTTTATATAGGTGTATAAGTATGTTTCATACACGCGCCGATTTACATCAATTTTTTGTGGTGGATTAATCGTTTGTTTCGGTCTCGCGGGTGCCGGGAGAGAAAAAACGCCTCTGGGGAGTGGGGGTACCTCTCGAGAGCACACGTATATAGGTATAGGTACAGTACATTACCATCATGTATAAAACATACTCGCGTGCGTGTAACACTTTTTTACTTGCAAATGGTGAACAATTAGATGTGCTGTGTAAAAAAATTGCCCCGGTTAAATGGGTACGCTTGTTGTGTATCTGCAGCATAATGTACAACATCGAGTCGCCAGTTCGCCACTTCAGCGTTGTCGAGATATTACATCTTTTTTTACTGCGACGCTTTACAAAAGCGCGTCACTTCTTCTCGTTTTCTTCTTACTTTAATCCAAGCAACGCCAGGTGTTATAAGCTCCCGAGTTGCTTCCCTCTTTTTTCTACTAACTTGTCACAGTAGCATTGGCTAAAAGTCGTATACCCAGTCCATAGCATTAAATTTTTCTAGTGTTAAATGTTTGCAAAATTTAGTTGTCCGTCAGTTAAGCTGTTTAAAAAATTATGGTGTTAACATGGATGTCATGTTAAATTGTTCAATAGGTCAAAAGTACCAATTCAGCTTTTTGTTGTTTTGGTAAGTAGCTGGAAATGAGATCAAATTTTTTTTGTTTATTCATCCCATTTAACGTTATTCGGTTAACCTACGAACGCTGCTAAATAAATGACCAGTCAGTTGTATTTGTTTGGTTCGCGACATAATACAAAACAAGAGACACGATCGTCTGCAACGAAAATTATTTCTTATAGCCAAAATAAACAAAAAATATAAGAATGCAAATTTCGGATTTTTAGTGCTGGTAGTGTTGATCATCGTAAAATATCAAGCTCATATGATCATCGAAACTTAAAGCTGTATATTCAACTTTTTTCTTACTTAAAAAAATTCAAAGATTTGAAAAATTAGACTTATTGTGGTAAGTAAATGACTTATGACATTCTCCTATCTTCTAACATAGTCTAATTGTGGTTATATTTAATCCATAACACTGAAATGTTGTTATAAAGTAGTGTAAGACGTCTTGAATTATATTAGGAAAAAGTCCAGTAACTCTTGGCTTTCAAAAACACTCCGATAAAACTATGAACTGATCTGCTTATCTCTTCTTCATGTACGATTGTGCAACACAGTCAATGTACTTAATACATCAACTGAATATATATAGTTACAGCCCCATATATTAAATTATACAACAGATAACCAAGTTACGGTTTTTGACAGTGTAAAATTGCTGCTGTTATATTATCTAATTAATTTTTTTGGTAAGTAGAAGACTTCTTATAGCCCCTCTTATATTAATACTTTAAATTTACAGGCTTTCTTTCACAGGTTATAGAACCAATATTTTAGTTTCTTTTTAATTATAAGAAATTGACACCATAATAAATTGCGAAAATAAAGATTTGTGCAAATATTTTTAATAGAAGTAGATACTATATCATACATCATTACATTATTATTTTACAATAATGCTCCAAAGTAACATTATATTCGACGCATTTTATATTAAACCAATATTAAATAAAATAAATAAATCTTCTGAACAAGAGCTTTTTTCATCAATAATACGATAAATTTTGAGAATAGTGGAATACATTTTTATTAAAGTATTGAAGTCAGTTTTAAGTAATGTTAATTGAAAATTTTCTCTACTTTTGGAATATTTAAATATGTCTATACAGTTATATATATTAGACCTATTAAAACCGTGAGTGAGAAATTTTTTTTGTAATACATATTTTAAAAAAGATATCAATTTTTTAAAAAAGTACTTGAACGTACAGCAAAAATTCTTTTATCAAAAACCCTTAAAAAAATTCGATTGCACATTTTAAGTGAGAATTGTCGTAACAAATTTTATGTATTCAATACTGCATTTCATTTTTCGTTTCAAATTTTCTAACAATTACCCGTACGAAATTTTAATTAAAAAAATTTTCATAACTTTCAATTATATATAGTTATAAATATAATCTGCTTACTCTTCGTATGTTTTCTCAAACATTTCAAAGTTATGAATGTTGTTTTGATACATTTTAAGACCTTGGTTTCTCCATGGTTTCTCAAGCACCTTGATGACTTTGAAATTAATATAATTTTCTAGTGTTGTACAAAAATCGCGATCTTGTATATCAGATTCTGATAAGAAGACAGTGTCTATTTATACTTTGTGTAGAGTTCAGATTAATATTTAACCAACTACTTGTACTTGACAAATATGTAATATTTGACGGAAACAAAAAAATAATCCCATTTTAGTTTTGGTCAGCTCTTGCGAAGCACCATTTATTCTCATAATTTAATGGTAATGGAACTTCTATTCTGCAAAACTGGTCAAGGATCCAGTCTTACACGGGACAACTCTTCACAAGCACTCTACACCTAATATCAGTATAACTAGTGATCTTATACTGAGTGATCAGCCAATGCTTACCTGAGATAACCAGATGATTTTGACACAATTCAAACCATTGACTCAAAGCATCATTACAAGCATAGTATGGAGGTTCAAATTAGGTATAGGTAGTAAATCTTATAACAAATGATCAAAAACATGACGCATCGATGCTAATTAGTCGATGGTTTAAATTGTGTCAAAATCATCTGGTTATCTAAGGTAAGTATTGGCTGATCACTCAGTGTAAGATCACTAAGTATAACTATATACAGTGGCTTCATATGGTGTAGAGTGCTTGTGTAGAGTTGTCCCGTGTAGGACTGGACCATTGTCCAAAACTGAAGTAATGTCAATTTTTTTTTCTCTGTCGAACAATACATCTCATGAAAATTTTCGAAGCACACAGAGCACTTTTAAAAGCTCACATTTGGCGTGTTTTGTCTTGTGAGAAATGGCTTTTTATATTTATATAAAATGCCGCATGTATATCAAGTTTAAAATTACCCTTGGACTGCCATCAGGAAGATTAGTACATGTTTGAATGACTATCATATGACTGGATTGATTATATATTAATCGATTTTTTTGACCTCGAGTCCAAACATGAGTATTAACTAGTGATTCGATTTAGTGATAAAATAGAGATAAGTTACCTTGCGCATTTTTTACAAATCTCGACTGTATCGAGCGTTTGTACTAAGTGAGAAAACCAAATATCGATTGTACCTAGGACGTGTTGCGTTGCAAGAAGCATCAAGCCAACTAGCTATGCCCAAAATTATACAATATGAATAATTATTTGCAGAGCTGCAGATGTACGTTATATGTCAGCATCTCAATTGTTTATTGGATGTTTTCCAGAGAACAAAGGAACACTGTGCTGTGGTGATAGTTGCTCAACAAAGATAATACAAGGACGATCACCATGCAAAACTTCGACGACCTTGACATCGAGGGCCGCAACTCCTCCCACAACTCTGAAGAACAGCGAGAAAAGGTAAGTCGTCTTACAAGAGTGGATAAGGTTAATCGTTTAATTTTTCGAGTCTTGTCCTCTTTTTTTTTTTTCTTTTGAACTTTTTGCGAGACAATTTTTGCCTGTGCAAGTGCATAAGCGGGTGACGAGCTTACAGATCGTCTATTCTTTTTATTTCTACTTATTTAAGTGGTTGCAATTTTTTCTGCCTCTGGAAGTCCTTTGCTTTGATTCTTTTAATCAAAGTGTATATACAGTACAGAGGCAAAATGGTTGCAAGCTGCACAGTAGTGAGGTGGAAGGATATCCTGGCCTTTTTTCATGCTACGCGGTATATAGTGATTGTGATATAATACATATTTATATAAGTCTGTGGGATTCGATTAGAAGTGCTCGGGAAAAGTCGTCAGCCCACCCTGTGATGAATACCAACACACATACTTGCTCTGCCCCCTGCAAGCTTTTTCTATTCTTGATAATCATACATTATAGTATAGAAGCGACTCGTTAATAATTTTTTAATGAGTCGCTAAAATCTATATGTTTGATTCTTTAAGTAGTTCAGTTTTGTTTATGCATTATGATTTTAAAATCCAGAGTTGCG
Source organism: Copidosoma aretas (assembly GCA_030522625.1). Classification (NCBI taxonomy): domain Eukaryota; kingdom Metazoa; phylum Arthropoda; class Insecta; order Hymenoptera; family Encyrtidae; genus Copidosoma; species Copidosoma aretas. Next base: position 15,509 of record JAPYYV010006832.1, on the reverse strand, counting down.
ATTTTTTCGCACTTATGCATTGCCGCATCTCTATATGGACATATTTTTTTTTCTCTGCAGGAAGAGAATGATAGGAAAAGATTAATGAGAACCAGTGTGACAGCCGAAGATGGTACTCTTAGGCCGGTCTACTCAGAGACAGAAGATGGCGATGTTTGGTGCCATATTTGTAACATTGCTCTGTTCGGGGCTCACAAACTAATCAACCATAACATTTGCAATCGGCACAAAATGAAGCTAGAAGAGTGGCCCTATCCGGTGCTGTTATGGTCCAAGTGTGCAGATATAGTGAAAAAGGCCAAAGCCAGCATGGAAGATGTTGCTCCCGGAGAGCCGATTCCACCGGGCATGGAGGATCAAATATCGAGAACCACGACCATTCAGAAAAGCCTGGACCGCCACAGGAGCTCACCTCTTGTCGGGCTCGAGTATCTCATTGAATTGATGGATCCGGATAGCTCTGAACCCAGTTACACGTGTACTTTGTGCGATAAGCGGGGCGATCCTCGCACGGTAATGGCTCATATTACCAGTTACAATCACCGCATGACGTACTTGAACCGTCACTTTCCCACGATATCACGGGCGATAGCAAATCTTCCGCATACCATTAATTTTAAGCGAGGAGCTAACGAAATTTCAGTGTTAGTAGCCAAAAAAATCGAAGAGCACTTTGGTAGACTGCAGCCGCAATTGATCGATAAGGCGAGCTTTGACAAAAACAAAGTGCAAATCATCAAGAGACTATTCCAAGATTATCATTTTAAGTAAGTTGACTGCCATGTGCTTTTGACGATTTTATTACCTCGTTTCTGTTTCATTCAAAAATCAGCTATCTTTGATAATTTAATTTTTATCTTCAATTCAAATTAAATTTTTTTAATTTTTAAAACCTTTTTACATTGTAATTCTGTTTCTTATTTAAGAAAAATTGTTCAAATCGATGCTATTAAAAAATAATTTCTTTGATGTAGAGAAACTCCAGAAATAACGTTTATGGAAGTTTATGATGTCCGTTGGACAACGAACTTTGACGAAAAAATGGCGGAAATGGCCGCAAAAGGTTAGTAAATATATTTTGTAAATAAATATTATTTTCTGTGATGTAAATAAATCAAAAATAATAATTACTATTTGAATTCTATTTATGTGTGTGAAGAACAAGAAGAAAAAGAGGAAATTTTAAAAAAAGAAGCAATTCTAGAAACGGAAAAACTTAAGGAATCAGTGAAAACAAATGATCAAAAATCACCAGATAAACAATCGTAAGTTTATTACAATATTTTATGTGTGTGAAAAAAAGTTTTAATATTTATTTATAATAATTTTACGATATTTTATGCGCCATTATGACTTTGTTGCTTTTCGAATGTTGAGATATTATTTCCTTTACCTTTAAATCAAAGTACATTGCTCTCCTAAAAGTGTTTGCATATGTGCGTATCTATATTTTGGGGTGAATCACGAAAAATGTCTTTTTCTACTGAACCTTAAGGTGCATTCTCTTTCGTGATTTAAAAACAGCTTGTCAAGTTTTTTCAATACTTTTTAATTGATATTTAGAGGTCGTTGTAAAGAAAAAAGACCGCTGCCAATTGATTGGCACAAATCTTCCTCATCTGTATTTTGGCTACCTTTATTTTCGCGACTGCTACATCTATTTTAGATACAATTTCTCACTTTAATCACAAAAACTTCAACTTTCAAATAATTAACCTATGGTATTCACTAAATTTTTTCGATTCTAGTTGAAATCAGTAATACTGAGATATTACTGATTATATACATGCGCACTCATACACCCACACTTTTTAAATCGTTTCTCTGTAGAAAATATATTGATCTTTCATACTTTTTTACACCCACACACACCCTCATAAATTTTTATTTATTTACATTGTAAAAGGGTTATTTTGCACAAAATATTCTAAGTCGTTGAAAAGCGAAAAAAAAATTTATTCAAAAGATAGATAAAAAAAAATCAAATAATGAAATCAAAATTTTGTTTTCCGGCAGTGATAGGAATCCAAAAACAAAAAGAATGAGCCTTGTTGTATCAAAATCGGTTGAGAAAAATTTGAGATATGACTGATGACACACACACACTCACACAGGGACATTTGTACCAGAATTGTTTATTTCGATTCTTAACTTCAGAAAACATTTTTGTAGCATGTTATCTCGATAATTGCACAAACATAAAAATCGAATTTGTTAATGTTTGTGTTAATATCTCCGAACCTGAATTTTAAGGGAGCACATTCTTAAATAGAAAACAATGTATTAAATTTTCAGGGGGATAAGTAGTTTAGTTTTTGAAAAATCAAATTGCCAAGTTGGTTTCTTACACACAGCCTCTTATACCTAACGGACTAAGACACAATATCTTTTTATACTATTGCTTTGACACTGTAATTGGAAATTAAAAAAAAAAGTATTATTCTGGGTCATAACTAAAATGTTGTATTGAAATTTTAGGCCTTGTGGTGCCGTTTGGTAGTTTCAACAAATTGCTGTTAGTATATCTCTATATACTGCAGGCAAGAATAACATATTATTAAGTAACTAATTTGGTTCTAAAGCACAACTTTTCGATTTTCTCCATTGTTTTACATTTTTATACTGTGCCTAGTATAAAACAGTTTATATGATTTTTCAAAAATAATTATACTAGGAAAATGTTTAGCATTATAGAGTTTTTCTTAAGAGGTTCTTAAGAGAATTTGGCTGTGCAAAAACTTTACATTATTGTATATGTTATACATTCTTCTGATCGGAATCGATTCTTGCCTGACTTGGACATCACTGATTACCTTTTGTGTTCGGATAGAGTTAGCATATCTGAATAGTAAATTGTAAAATTGGGTATATAATTGTTTATTTTTGTATGATAACGACATAAATAACGTATTAAGTTTTAACGCGGATACGCGCAGGGCAGGACGGTCACAAAAATAGTAAATAACGTCAAAACCGGTTTTTGGCGTGTTGCGAGAAAACTGTAGAAGATACGAAAAGAAGTAAATAAAAAATACGAATCGAATGAGCTTATGCAAGCCCTGACCGGTCCAGTAGTTTTCAAGTCGATTGCAGAAAACCGAGTTTTTGGCCATTTCCTACCTTAAAAGATTGAACCTCACGTGACTGAAGCCTTTTTATTCGTCCTGTGATTGGTCGAGACTGATCAAGAGCGGGCAAATTCGAAAATGAGATTTAGATAATAATTAAAAATCAATTTTTTGTTGGTTTAATAAGAATTAAAAGTGTATTTTATAAAATAGCTAATTATGTATTTTATAAAATAGCTAATTATATGATTTTTTATTATGTGTTTGATTAAATATTGGGGGTTGGCGCGCGAAGTGCGCAGGGGGCAGAGCCCCCTAGTTTTCGAAAATTCATAACTTTCGTTCCATTCTAAGTATATTATGAGTTTGAATTTTTAATAGAATTTGGATTTTGTGGGTCATAATTTGCTTGGCAAAATTTAAAAAGATCGGTTGATAACTTTTTCCGAAAAATTTAAAAAATGTTAAAAAAAAAAGGTCCTTTAGAAAAATGGAAATAATGGTAGGAAAACAGAATATTTATTTCGTTAATTTTTTTTTTGTGTTTATTAAGTTTCAAAACTCGATTTTTTTGAAAAAAAAAAAAATATCTTTAAACTTTTTATCGTTGTTTTACGATATTCCATATTTAAAAAATTGTAAGATTAACAAATTTCCCACAAACTAACGTATTTAAATTGAAGAAAAAAAAAGGAATATGTGTGGGTGTATAAGTGCATGTGTATATGATCGACATATCTTTGGATTCCTTTCCTTGCATGAAAAAATCTATTTGGTCCGTCAGGTAGATTATGAAAAAATATTAGACACTTTTTCTTTTTGCACATAAACAAAAATTGACCAGAGTAGACAATATCAAAGCTTCGGAGTGAGGGTAATAATAGGACCTAGGACAATCGTAACGTCATCAATCCAACTCTTGAACTATTATGCACTCTATCTATTTCGATTTTTGGACACGTTGGAAGCTGTATAAATTTATCAGTAACAGTTTCATTTTATTTCAATTTTCATGATTTTAGTAAAATGTTGTTTTTTTTTTTTTAAACTGATTGTTTCGCAGCGGTGTTTTTTTCATTAAATATTGAATTTTTCTTTTGTATTCGAATTCCCATCAACGCTGAAACAAAAAAATTCGATCCAATTTATTTATTTTTTTCGTTTTGGTTTTATTGATTTTCAAAAATCGGTTGTTTTTTTTTAAAGTTGATTTGTTTCTTTTTTATCGTTGTTTCACAACATTCAATGTAAAAAAATATGAAAGATCATCTAATTTTTATGAAGAAATCTACGAAAAATGTGGAGGATCGTGGATGGTACGCGTGTGCATTTATATGTCATACCTCAGTATTCCCTCGACCGATTTTGACGAGAGTGGAGAAAATTATAAAGATAAAAAAATAGATGAGGAAACTTTGTGACAATGAATTGGCAGCGGTTTTATTACAAACTGCTGACCATTTCACCAAATCAATACAGTGATTATAAGCAATAAATTCAGTTTATATTTAAAACCTAAGCGCCCCAAAAGGCTGATAAAAAAAAAAATTAATTCGCGCTATTGAATCAAATAGATAATAATTGTTAATTTTTTTTTTTTTTTTTATAAATACCATTGAAATGAGTACTTGAATATTGTTATAAATGCGTTATTAACCTTAAATTATAAAAAAAAAAAAAAAAAGAAAGTTTTTCGTATTACGTGTAGAATCGGTCTGTGTAGAACTGACCCCCTCTGAAACTATTAGTTCTTAATTGCCATGTGAAATGTTGAGAAAATTGTAACCGGTTATTATGATAATGATTTTTTAACATTAGAGACGATTTTAGGTATTTAAAAAAGGTACAACCTGTTTTTACATTAAAATCAGTAGCAACAAATTCGTTTACATTATTAAGACCTCTTACTCCTTTTTTTTAACAGTTATTTTGTTCAACATGATCTTTAAATGATGGGTTTAATAATTGAAATACATTAGTTTGAAATAACTGGTGTGATTGATAACACAACATTTTTGCTGTAACGGCCTCTTAATATTGATTAAAAATTTTTGAGAATTCCGAGATTTTTTCACATTCTAAACAACGACAATTTATTAATCTCAGAATTTAGTACACAAAATTTATCATTTACCATAGCAACTTTGCAACCAGTTAGATGTAAAGATGAAGGAATTTTGATACAAACAGGCTTTTTTGTTTTTCGATTATTTGCGCTTGGAAATTAAGTTTTGTTTACATTGTTTCTATTAAAATTTCTCTATTTTCGAATTAATCGTAATTAATGGATTACAGGAAAAGTTATTATTTTCATAATTTTGAAGTTGGAATCGATTTAACCATTTTCAAGGTATCAATACGTTTTGTTTCTTTTTTCCAAAAATTTATAGATGTAACACTAATTATTCCTTGATAAGATTTTAAGCAGCTATTTCTTGTGATAATAATTATATTTCTGTAATATTTATAATTATTTTATAGATAACTTGAGCAAAAAGCTTAAAGAAAGAAAAAGTAGTTTGTCCTACGATAATTTGACTTATACACAACAAATTAACTGAACATTTTGCACCAAAAATATTTTATTGTGTTTCAATAAATGTTACACTTCATACTTTTTTAAAATATAAAGTTGGAAAAAGTGCCGTTTCCTTTCAATGTATAAATACAAGCAAAATCGATTTTGACTCTTCAAAAATTAAAAAAAATAATTAAAAATATGAGCATACTATGACACCTAACAATATACTGAAAGAACAGCATAATTAAATTCCGCACTAGGAATGAGAATTTAAAAAAATGTCGGTAAGTCTGAATTCAAGGAATTTGTGTACCATTTATTATGCAACGGTTGTATGATTTGTCATACAAAAGGCTTGATTTGTTAAGTAAAGTTTTATTTTGTGTATCACAAAGTATGTACAGAGTTAAGTGAACTTCTGAAGTGATATTTTAACAGAATTGACGTACTGACTTTCTAGTGTTATGTTATTTTACACAAGCATAGCAGACGGAATACCTAAACTTCTATACAAAAAAATTGAACAGTAAGTGTGCTAATAACATTAGATATTTGCTCGTGACTGGAAAAGTCACGAGTTGAGAACAGTAAGATAGCTCCTAACAAATAAATTTATAAATATAAAATTTCTTTTAGAAAAGTATCGATGGTTTGATGTATCCTAATAGCTCGTAATGTTGTTGTACACCTTGAAACAACGTTTTGCTTATGAACTTACAATATTAAAAAATTGAATTGTATTAACGTTGTAAAACCGTTGTATACACGTTTTGGATGTCGGCGTTTGGGAGTGAAGACTCACGTTCTCAGCCTAATATTTGTACCAATAACTTATCAAACATAAAGTTAATTCAATCAAACTAAAAATCAGAAGCACTAGATAAAGGTTACATCGTGTGCCTCTGATTTTTTATTTTATTAAATTACTTTTATATTTGATAAGTTATTGGTCTGAATATGGCTGAGAACATGAGTATTCAATCCCTTTAATATCCATATTTATTAGGCGTTTTTTTACAAAACTGTAAATTTTCTGCAAAATTTGTTATGAAATTTTTTTTTGCTTTATGACGCGGTTTTCAGGTTTAGGGTATCAAAACGTAAGGGCTGTTCTTCAACCACGTGGTCTTATTTTGACCACATTTTAACCTCTGTATCCCTCTATGGCTTACCGTGGTTTGTCGTTCAACACTCCCCCCTCTTCCCCACCCCGTCAATAAAACGCATTTTTTCTGTAAAATCGGGAAATTTTTTTTTTTTTTATACATTCGAGTACTAAAAAATTTGACTGTTTGTCAAAGCTATCTGAACTTTAGGATGGTGAACAAGGCAATCGCTTGAATTATTATAATTTGTAATTGAACACAAATATTTACATCAAGCTGTTTGAATTCGGGGGTGGTATTGATTTCAACGTCTTATTCTTCCAGCCATTCGATGGTTGGCTCAATACAGTCAATTTCACATTTCATATTCTCTGTCTGTTCAGCCTTGATTTTTTTTAATCTTGCAATTTTCAAATGAAAAATAGTGATGTGTACCCTATAGAACTAGGTATACAATAAAAAACTACGTGGCTTTTTGTAAAGCCTTTTCCCTTACCTCACGTATCCCAGCGTGTGTATTGTATTCCGCTGTATCCCTCCTCCTGACTTGAACTGGCCATGTGGTTGATGCGCAGTTCGCTGTAGACTCCCAGGCACGTATGCTATCCACTTGGCGAGAACATACGAGATGTATGTTGTATGCACAGTAAAATCAACAAACTAAGTGTACAAATACAAATAGATATGTAGTTGAACTTTTCGATTAAATGATTTACTAGATATTACTGGTAAAATCAGTTATAAAAGTAAATTTTACATTAAGTGAAAACTCAGTATTCTAAAATGAAACAGTATTTGTAACATGCAAATCTTTCCAAAAAATATTTAAATAGTATATTGATGAAAAAAATTAAAATAATCGAACACATAGTATTTATTTGTGTGTGATTCAGTAGAAACTAGTAAAAACAAAGGGCATTTGTACCTCATATGGATGCAAATTGTTCAGCAGATATTCAGTCTGTTTTGTCCAAACGAGGATGGCCCTCACCTTTTAATCTGACGGGCCAAGTTCAAAACCTCCCTTTGGTAACCATTTTTACAAAATTTCCCCGTAATTGTTACTATTTTCAATGAAAAACTGTCTTTGAAAGTTGATATTACAAAGTAAAGAGAAACCTGACTGCGGACATCGAAACATTACTTTACAACGTTGTAAGGTTGTAAGCGCAGCGTTACGGGCTGTTTCGTACATTTGAATCTTTGGAAGAAAAAAAATCGCAAGGAAATGAAATGAATAATAATTATTGTTTGATAATACGCAGGTCAAGTGAAAATACAGAGCTGATCGCAAAGAAAAAAAAAATGATGATTTCCGACAGTATAGTTTTTCCACCGAATTTTTGCCGCGCCCTTTTACCAAACTTGTAATTTTTTTAATTTAAATTTTTTTCATTCCACCCTTCCGCGACCGGACGAGTCTTTCACGCCGACGCAAACAATCATCGTCATGTCTGCCTTGGTGTGTTTTAGCGGCTTCAAGATCCGCATCATGACGAAGGACAAGCTCAACGCCAAGGCCGAGAAGAAACCGGACCCGGACAAGGGCCCCTCGGCGGACAAACCGGCCAACGATCTGGACGACGTCAAGTCCCTGTCCTCGCTGTCGAGCATCTCGAGCAGCCCGTCCCCCAAGCGCTCCGGGTCCCGCTCTCCCGATCGAAACGCCCGCAACGCCAGCCGGCCCGCCACCGAGCACGTTAGCAGGGCCGCCGCCGGCAAGGCGGCCGGCAAGTCCGCCGGCATCTCGGGGTCCGGGGCTCCTTCGTCGTCCTCGACCTCGGCGGCGGTGACCTACCGTCCCCGGGGCCGCTCGCGCTCGGCCGAGCGCGACAAGTGGTTCAAGTACCGGGACCAGGTCAAGCGCGCCGAGGAGTCGCTCGAGCGGCAGCTCAAGTTCCACGAGAAGAATCCGGAGAAGCACCCGGCCTACCCGGACGAGTGGAAGAAGTTCTGGAACCGGCGCTACAAGGAGCTACAGGCCGAGGGCAAGGACCCGAGCAAGCACGACTTCAAGCCCGAGTGGATCGAGTTCTGGAACAAGCGCATGCGCGACCTGCACGCCGAGCAGCTCAAGGCCCGCAAGGAGGACATCAAGCGCAAGCTCGAGGTCGTCGGCGAGGAGCCACCGTCCGTCTCCTCCTCCTCCAGCGCCGCTCGCGGTGCCTCGACGCGCAACAGCAACAACAGCAGCAAGCGCTCGCCCAACAACGGCGCGCCCTCGAAGCACTCCTCCAAGGCCGACGAGGCCGAGGTCGAGTACGTGGGCACGCTCAAGAAGCCCAGCGATCGCTACCACGAGTCGCGCTTCGGCGGCTCGCGCGACTACGAGCGCGACCGGGAGCGCGACCGGGAGCGCGACAGGGACCGGGACAGGGATCGCGAGCGGGACAGGGAGCGGGACCGGGAGCGCGACCGCGAGCGGGACAGAGAGCGGGACCGGGAGAGGGACAGGGAGCGCGACCGCGAGAGGGACAGGGACCGGGGCGGCGGCCGGGACCGGGACCGCGACAGGGATCGGGAGAGGGAGCGGGAGAGAGACAGGGATCGGGACAGGGAGCGCGAGCACGAGTACCTGGGCTACGTGCCGCCGCGGAGTTCCCGAGCCGGCTACAAGTCCTCGTACTACGGGGGCCCGCCGCCGCCGCCTCCTTCGGTGGTGTCGCGCACCGGCCGGATGAGGTATCACGCGACGCCCTATCCGGTCGTGGAGCGCATCAAGTCCCCGAGCCCGGTGCCGGAGGACATGACCGAGGACCTGGAGATCATCGGGCTGCTGAGACTGCTGACGGCCCTCGAGTCGCAGCTCGGCTCTCTGGGCCCGAAGATCGTGGCCCTGCTGTCCAAGGCCCTGGCGGCCGAGAAGCTCAAGCCCAACTCGGCCGAGGAGCTGTTCTACGACGAGGAGGTGAGCGTGCTCTTCGAGACGGTCAAGGAGAAGCTCAAGGGCCAGCTGTTTGCAGGTATAGTGGTTTGTTTTTTCGGGGGGGGGGGGGGGGGGGGTCGGATTGATTCGTCGTACCGGATCGCGTACTTTCCATCGGTTGAGGCTTTGAGGTTTGCGATGGAAAGGGAAACAATTTTTTGGCCCATCTACCACCGAAGTCGGGGGGCCAGACAATCTGTTTTTCCGCTGTAACTTTGCAAATTGAAATTTTGTTGTTTCTCACCCTCCATCTTGAATAATTATTTGGTTGTATGATTTGTTGATCTTATGGGGCAAATGAAACACTTGGTTTTTAGCAACGTTTCGTCTAGTGCGAGTAACTTGCTCGATATTTTAAAATATTCCTTCACGGTTGTTACTGAGGTAGTGTGCTTGTCTGTCATATTATCTGTGTCTGTAATTCTTAATGTTAGTCATTACATAAATTTAATTTTGTTAATGAAGCCTGAAGAGGTCAACACACCAGTTGACGAAACGTTGATAAAAACCAAGTGTTTTATTTGCCCCAAAAGATCAACAAATCATATAACCAAAGAATTATTTGCGAATTGAAGTTTTACACAAGTGTGTTTCGAGAGAATGTTGTAGATCTTTTTGGAATATACCTTTTTTGTTTCCAATAATGGTGAAAAACGCATTTTATAAAGTACACTTATTTTATACCGTAAGTTTTACTTTTACTCCAAGACGTCATAGAAAAGCTGTAAAATGTAAAAAAAAGTACAAAAACAGCTAAAAACTCGTTTTTGTTCTAGTACGAATACATTTTTATTTCACAACAAAAGCTACGTACTTATCTCAAAAATATACTTTCTTTTGTACCGTTCGTTTTATCTTGTCACGCAAACGCTTAAGAATGCAAAATTAGATATAAAAACAACTAAAAACCCGTTTTTGACCTAGTACAGTAAAAGTGTTGGAAAACAAAAGTTGTAGATCTTACAAAAGAAATTTTTTTTTTTAATTTTACTTTACAATGCCATATCAAGGCTCTCAAAGATGGAAATCGTTATAAATGAACAAAAATAGTACATTACGCTACTAGGGCAGAAAGTAAAAAATTGAGCACCCGAAGGGCGCACTTGTTTTATTTTTGTGCCCGAGTCTCGTATATTATTTTTCTTGCCGAGGGCGCAAAGTGCAATTTTTCGCCCGTCGGCACATTTTGGGCCCGAGAAAATACTTTGCGCCCTAGGGCCGAAAAAAATGTTCTGCCCGTGGGCGCAAAGTGGTTTCAAGGGCCCAAAGTGCGGCCTGAGAGCGAAAAGGCTCTGCTGCACTTTGGGCCCATGGTAAGAAAAATCATTTCAAAGCTGCTTACTTTATTTTGTAGTGAACATTTCAGTATAATGTAATAATTGAAAAACCGTCAGGTTTTAAAAAAATACTAAATTTCTACACATGTTTTAATATAGATATAGATTGTAATCAAACTTTTTTCTCTGGTAATAAATGTGCACTCACTACTCGTATTCTTTTTCATAAATTTAGCCACTTGTTTCATTTGTCAAATTCTGACAAGCTAAAGATTTCGACCGTGTTCGCAGGTATGATCGAGAAAGTAGCCATACCCCCGACAAAGAACGCCATTCAGAACATAGCCCGGTTACTCCACAACGCCTCCGAAACAAAGAAGAAAATGGAGGAGGAGAAGAAGCGCCAGAAAGAACTGCTCGAAAAGTCGAGGGCGATGAGCTTCATCACGCGACCTCTGTTTGCCCGCTCGCTGAACATCGAGCCTATAATAAAGTCCGAGCCAGTCAGTGTCCCAGGAATCGGCACCGTCGACAAAGTGGCCATCGCTCAGAACATCGCCGCGGCACTCGTTGCTCAGGGAAGAACGAACGTCTCGCAGGAGGAACTGGAGACCCTCATCAATGCTGTCGTCGGCATGGCTGAGGCTTCCAAGAACAGCGACAAGCCAGTCACGACGGCCGATTTTGTCAAAGGCCTCGCCGCCAACGCCAGCAACACCAACAGCGTCAACAGCAATAGCGCCCCCGTGAGCAGTATCAATTTCATTGGCAGCAGCAGCAACAACTCGAGCAACGACAACTCGCTGAGCATCAAGGACCACTTCCGCGTCAAGTCGCCGGAGCCTGAGAAACTGGAGAAACTTGAGAAACTTGTGAAGCTCGACAAGTTGGAAAACTTCGAGAAGCTCGACAAGTTTGACAAGTTCGACAAGTACGCGGACAAGTACGCGGACAAGTTTGAGAAATTCGACAAGTTCGAGAAGCCGATAGACCACGCGGCCAAGATGGAGAGCCTCTCGGACAGCGACCTGAAGGCCCTGCTGCAGAACTTCAAGGAGCTTAGCACGGACGAGCAGCACGGCCTGATAAACTTCCTGAAGAAGCTCGAGGCGACCGACGCCGCGCGCGTCGAGAAGTTGCGCGCCTACGTGAACCTCGGCCCGGCGACCAGTGTTCATCAGTCGCCCGGGCTCCGGCCCATATCGCCCGAGGAGCGCGAGGAGCTGCCCTCTCGCATCTCCCGCCGTAGCGCCTCGCCCTTCTCGATGCGCAAGGGCACCCACAATCCCTGCGACGACGAGGAAAAGTGGAAGCCCAAGCTCGACATGTTCGCCGATGAGGAGGAAGAGCTCGAAAAGCGCAAGAAAGCCGACGAGAAGGCCAAGCTGACGAAGCTCGAGCTGTCGGACGACGACGACGACTACACGTTCGAGGACATCTACAAGGCCGCCGACAAGAACGTCAACGAGCACGAGCGGGCGGAGAGGGCGAGCAAGAGGCCCTTCGACCGCCCAAAGTCAAAGTCGCCGCCGAGGTGGTCGCGCTCCCGCTCAGTCTCGCCGCCGCCTTTCAAGAAGCCCGAGTACTCCAAGGCCAACGATCCGAACGTCATACTGAATGACGCGAAGCAGCTGATCGCCAACATAATGGGCGGCCTGCCGAGCCGCATCGTACCCCAGAGCCACCTGTCCCCGCTCTCGGAGAGCTCGCAGCCCTCTGTCGGAGTGCCCCAGAGCAGTTACGTACAGAGCTACGGCCTGAACCCGTCTCAGTCCAGCAGCGCCCAACAGCTGCCCTACACCGGTGGCCAGTTCCAAAGCTTCCAGTCCCAGTCCCAGCAGCAGCCGCCTTCCTCGTTCGCCACCAGTGGCTCCTCCAGTTACCTCAACAACGGCTACAACTACAGCCAGAGCTTTAGCGGACAGAGCCAGTACAGCGGCCTGTCGACGAACCCGTACCCGCCCCCCCAGTCGAACTACGCGGGCACCACGTCGTTCGGGGTTCCCACGACGGGGGTGCGCGCACCGACCTCCTACCCGCAACAGACGTACGGTGGGTACTCCCAGCAGCAGCAACAGCAGCAACCACAACAGCAGCAGCAGCGTTTTTATTAAAGATGATGATGGTGGAGTTTAGTGAATACGTGTGGTGTGTCTATGTGTCTGTGGTTTATCGAGTACAAATTTTAGAGGGACGTGAGTGCGTAGAATCGAGCGGGAGCCATCGGTGGTATGATTAGTATAAGTTTTCCCATTGCGTTCGTGGGGGTTCGCTTGTTGTAAGCGATTCTGTTTTTTTTTTTTTTTTTTTTTTTTTACTTCGAGGGTATTTCCACTCCAGCGCTCGATTATTTTGAATCCTCGTGTACATACATAAAAGAAAACAATATGATTATTGTGTAGCTTTATATGCATACATTGTATAGATCCTGTGCTGAAGCTCGGCCCTTGAATAAGGCTCCTGTGACATATAATTTTTTGTACAATAAATGTTTGTGGTGACATTTTTTTAAGTTTCGATCGTTGATTTTTCTTTCTTTTTTTTTTTTATCTTTTTTTTCTACTCTATAAATTATTCATTTAGATTATAAGCGTACTCGAACGATCCAATCTTGTGTATAAAAGTTACGAAGCCGCTATGCGTTAGTCGATATTCTAATTATAAAAAATTGACATTAGGGAAGAATATGGTTCAAAATTTACGGAAAACTTGTGCAAGGGTGTTTTCGTGCCTGCGGGGCAAAAGTTGGTTTCTGCCTGTAGCGGCACAAAAAACCACGGGAGTAAGCAAAGAAGCCTCGGATCTCATGTATGAGTATACATGAGATCTGGGAACTTCTTTCCTTTGGCTCCCTAGGTGTGTGATGTACTATTGTTGACTCTGTAAGTTAACATTTTTTTAAATTAAAAAATTCCTAGATTTTCTACAAGGAGTCGTAGATACGCCAACTTATTTAAATGGCTACTTGTGTTTGTTAGGATATCGCTATGAGTTTACAAAGGCTCAAGATATGTTTCTCTTTATTTTCCGTTCAACAGTATGGATCTATTTGTACTTTAGAAACATAATCATTTCTTCCCAAACTACATCTTGGATCATCTCGTCCAATTTTTTAGCAAAAATGATTTTTTTATGCCTCATCTAATAGTAATAAATTGATTAGAGTTCATGAATATATTCACATCCAAATTAAATTTTTTTATCTTGAAATTTTACTTTAAATGTTAAGAAAGTACTGTAAGATAATACGGATCATTCAATAAATTCACAAAACTTGATATAAAAGAACATCTAGTTCATCTAGTTATTTGTCTTTCCCAGTCATACATTTATATGTTTCTAGTTTTCTGTCCTCACTGCTATTATTGTTATTGTATGGACATACTTAATGAAATGTAAAGATATAATCTACCAACAAAATGCATTTTTTGGTGCAATCCACAGTTTTTAGGTAAATTTCTGAAAACACGAAATAAAGATACCAGATTATAACTTAACAGTTCACGGCCAAGTGGTTCTGGGCCCGGTTCTGCCACTTTTCTTAACAAAGTGTATAATACCTATCTATACAGGACCAAACAGAACCCCGGGCTCTCTTTGGTTGTGCTGTATATTTTGTTAAGACAAGTAAATCATTCCATATGTTACAGAACCGGAACCAGAACCAACTGGCCGCGAATAAGTTAAGTTTTCTCATGAAGTTTTCAGTAAATATTTTGCTATGAAAAAAAAAAAAAAAAAAAAAAAAAATCATAAAATAATCAAGTCTAATTGTTTGAAAAAACATCAAAATCTGCATTGCTTAAATAATGTATAAAATTAGGAATGGCTGGGTACTTGTTGAATTAGAAACAAATTATTATAGTTCATACAATTTTGTGTGTATTTGGTGAAGCACAAATGAAAATGAATTTTTTATTGTGATGCATACCGTCATTTACACAGCAGTTCCGGTAAAAAAAAAGTCATGAAACAGCACGTAAAGAAAAAAAAAAAATAAAAAAAAAATAAAAATTTAAAAAAAAAAAAAAAAAAAAAAAAAAAAAAAAATACCCGTGCAGTACTTCAGTCGACATACAAATAAAAAAAAATACTACTTATCGATTATTTTGGAATGTTTCGTCATTTGAATACAATCAAAATGCATTAGTTTACATTTAATAAATCGGAACAAGACAGTGCTTCGAATTAAATCTAAAAAAATGCTTGTACACGCGTGTCCAACAAAACATCAAAAAGACAGTTGGCACAAATGTTTGCCTACAAAAAGATCGTCGTCCCCCACAATAGTGGGTACAATAAAATGTAAAAACGAGGTGAGTAAAATCAGGCAAAATTTTCCGAATGCAATCACTCCTCTCTGTTGGTAATTATCACAGACTTTTCTATACAACCAGACGCAACGTTTGGATAAAAATCAAGACGAGCAAGCTTGGAATGAAAGTCTTCTTCAAACGCCCTCGCAACAAAAATTTGCCGTGCAAATAAAAAAGGGAAAAAAAAACCAAGGATACAAAAAGGCGCGCACCCCACCGACGATTATTCACACAGCAGGAGCCCGCCTCCTCCAACCCCCCCCCCCCCCCCCCCCCCCCCCCCCCCGGGCGCGCG
>JAPYYV010006831.1:0-18711 GCA_030522625.1 Copidosoma aretas | reverse complement strand
CAAGACTCCGCCCATTCGATATACAAAAAGTACGAGTCGAATAAATGTCATGGACGGGTTCGTTACCAAATAATTATTTAATTTGACTCTTTACTCATCGACATCTTTTACAATTGAAGGGCAACTAGACATACGATAGCTTTAATTACCTTTATTAGCAAATGACAAATTGATAGTGTTATTTGTATATTATTATTATTAATAATAGACTCTACTCTAATCATTATTACTATTATTATTACTACTATTATTATTACCATTTTTATTATCATTATTATTATTATTATTATTATTATATATCGTCTAACTTTCATCTAAAATTTGAGTAATAATTAGATGCAAATAAACCCAGCATGTGCGCAATGCCACTATTAAAGTTGATAAAAAGTTTCTCCAACTACTTAAAGAATGTGCTTGGCCACCCACACCAACACCGGCCCGAGAACGATAATTGGCTGTCCGTTTAGCAACTTGCCTATATATGTATACGTCACGTCCTACGCTCTATACTTTACTACTTTGGTTAGCATCACTCCTTTTTTTTATGCTGAGCATTATTTGTTAACAACGTTGGGTATACTTCGTATGCTTGGGTAACTGATTTAGCTCACGTTGTGGGCACTGTTATGAAAAACTAGTTGAATAAGAAAAAATGACGTCACAATGGGTAGAAAAAGAAAGATGGAATTTTAACGAGATCCATTGCAGAAATATGTGTAGGTATGGACTATTTATATGCATAATAGCACGTACAGTCTTACGAATGCAAGAATGACAACCAAAAGCTGGAGATCTAGTGTTGCAGAAGTAAGTAGCAGTTAGTGGTAACAGTAATATGATGGATTCATTGAGAAACCAGTACAACGATGAAGTAACATAAAATCGAAAGAATAGGCATGATGTCATTCAATCGAGAAAGTGATCAACATAACTTTCAATTATTAATGAGGTTGTATTGGTTATTAAAATATTATTTAATTAGAAAATTAATTTGATTGTTATTCGAAACGAATTTCAGTTAACAATTTGAATTATTTGGTAGGTTCAATAATTTTGAATGACACATTAATTTTGATCGTTAACTACAACAAGTTACAAATCGGCACATCAGTGTAATCCTCAATCAACATACTAATATATTTTAGGATGCATTTGATACTTTCGATTAATCTCTAATTAAATCGAGATTCAATTAAAAATTTAAGATTTCTGTTACAGTGACGTATTACTTACAACGGTACTACTTGAATTTCAAGAGCCATATTTAAAAAGAAGGTTGTACCAGAATGATTAAAAATTATAATAGAAAATAATAGGTACCTTGCACTGTTGAAAAAGTTTTATAAAAAAGAAAGCAATTGTATTTAGAGCATACCATAACTGTCAAAATAAGCAAAAACAGTTATTTTCACTGTACAGATGGGATACCTTGCAGAAATTTTGAAATTGAAAAAAGCTATCAAGTCCGTTGACGAATTAAGTCTCGGAATAAAGTTCATTCTATTATAAAAGTTTGACTGTACTGACTGACTTTAAATGTTGAAATGAATTTGGGCTCGAATTTGGGACCTTTTGTGAATATGTAAGGTTCGTCAGGTAAGTAGAAAAAAAAATGATCGAATACGTACTTGTTCTTGTTTCACACAAGAAAAAAAGGTTGGTGATGAAGTACATAAAAGTTTAGGAACGAGGACAAAATACGTTATAATGTATGTGAATATAATAGTACATTATTGTGACGTTATGAATCATTATGACGCCACAATAAAGAGTTTTTATGCGTAAGATCCCCATACAGCCATAGTTTGTATATCTAAATATTATAAAACAATACTATCTCTTTGAATAAGCTAATCACTACGTATGGCACGTGCATATTTATATTTCTACACATCAAAAGAAAAAAATCACTTGAATCTGCTTGAGCGAATAAATCAGCAGGGCAGGTGTCCTAATTCATCATCACAATTACCGGGATGACTATACGAGTAAGTAACATACGCACATGAATAAAAGCTTATTTCCTTCAACTATCGGGAACTCACCTCGTATTTGCTTGCTATGACGATCACCGTGACGGGAACCGCATCTCGTCTCTGAGATCGCTCGCAGGCACCTGATGTTTTCCCGGCAGACGCGTGCCAATTCAATCTGAAATAAGAGATGAAGATTTTTCGTTATCCATCTGAGCCCATTTTTATCACAACTATTGTTTTCACAGACGAAAAGTTGTATTGTTTCTATTATCTTCGATAATTACTAAGCGATATTTTGTTTATAGGACTGGGACAAAATTTACCACCCAAAATTCACGCGCCCCTGAAAAATGATCTTATCTGGTAGATGGAAAGATTGAGAATACATATTGTATAGTGAACTGGAAATAGTAGAAACTCATGCTGTAGTGTGTGTGCCACTGCAGCGTTGGTATACATAGAGAAAACAATAATACTTATCGATTCAAAAATATATTTCTGGATACAATCAAAGTTTTGTCTAAATTGAAACCGATTGATTTTCATTAAGAATCAGTATCTTGGACAGCTCTGATATTATGTTTGAAAGAAACATGCATAGAGTTAAGCAAAAGGATAGTGAAAAGGGTTAGTGATGATTATTTTTATTGTATCTTTGGTTACATAGAGCACTATCATTTTGAAATTGGAAATGATGTGAATTGCGGTGTTGTATTTAATGAAAACATTTCCAGTTAGACGGATTTCGTATTATAATACACATTGCATTTTTTGTGCAAAAAAAATCGTACCAAAAAATATAAAAAAAATTAATCAAGAAACAATTTGATTCAAATTGAATTTCATCAATGAAGTTTAAGCATATTCTTTTTTTATAATTTGAAATTTTTCAAATTTTTTGTACAATACAGACAGCGGTTCTTAATTTAACAAAGACTGATAATTCGTATGTTGTAAAGCGCGCGTACATCTAACTTTGAGAGGAGAAAAAAATATTTTGATCGCACGAATCAAATTACTCAAATATTCAGAAAACTTGTTTTTGATCACAAAAAAAACTGTATTTTCCATCAAACATGAAAAAATGAAGATGCATTTCGGATTATTTTTCATGAAAAACGCACTTTTATGTGTAAGAGAAAATAATGAAAAAAATGATATGTGAAGAAAAGAAATTTCAAGAGAATAGCACAAACGTACAAAGAAATCAATATGCGGGCTCTGTTTGTCAACAATATTGTATACACACCGATTTAAATTAAATTAGGAATGAATCGGGTTCTTATGAAGATACATATTTCAAAAATTATTCTGCAGACATTCGCACGACTTTTTAGTCTGTTTTTGTGTGTTTCAAAAATAGTCAATCATTAAAAAGTACTATTTTAAAAATAACATGTTCATGAGTCGACAAATAGCTCAAATTTCCTTGACACGGTAAGAGTATCGTACCGATGTATCTGAATATAAAAGAGAACCGATGTGATCTACACAATTCAATCTACAAAAACGCAAATTGAGTGAAAAAAAAAATAACATATACATTCTGGAATCGCATACAAAAAATCATACGAGTATTGTTTGCAGTTCGCAAAAATACAATCTACATTTATCGACGGCTCCTTTTCCCATCAATCGCGTCTTTGAATGAATGAAAAAAAAAAACAAAAAAAGGTTTTTCTTTTGCAGCAACAAAACGGTCCCTCGCCACCGTCCGAAATAACCAAAGATCCTCCCAATACCGTAACAAACAGCCTCGCACACTCTCTCCCCGACACTTGGAATCCCCCGAGCCGCTCGCAGCTCCACAAACCACACCGCGAATACATCCAGGATCCCAAAGAGCAAACAACGACAGCCACCGGCGAAAGGAGCGCATGCACTCGGACAGTGAAAATACGTACGAGATTGTTGTCGGCGCAGCCCGTGTAGCGGGCCTCGGTGAGCAGCAGCTGGCTGCGCGACATCTCGGCCAGCCGCTTGACCTCCGAGTCGCTGTCGCTCTCCTCCTCCGCGGATACCGGCCGGCGTCTCTGTAACGTCGAGTCACAACGAATGTTCCGACGCCGCAGTCTGGCACTTACCGTAAAGCCGCACGGACTTACGTTGTGCATAACGCCGAAACTGCACGCGGACGCGTCCGACTGGCTGTCGAAGAAGTTGCGGTAGTCGTCGCCGAACTCCAGGATGCGCTTCGCGCCCTCGACGTCGATGGACTCGCTGTACGGCTCGCTCGAGTACTTGTCCTGGGGAGGGGCGAAGCAGAACGGTTCGGGTTTTTAATTATTCGTCGATCGGAAAGTGCTTGCCTGCATTTATGCGAAAAGCCGTTGATGCGATGGAGATGGTCCGAAAAAAATCAACAAACAGTACTATGATGGTTTTGAAAGGCTCCTCTGTAGAACCCACACTTTGGGTGAGCCCGTCCGTTAAATTGCCGAGTCATGGTTGATAAAAATCAAAATCATTCGAGGGAGCATATTGTCAGAGTCTCCGCGATAACACGACAAAAGATCTAGTTTAGCGAGGGTCGGGGAAAAAAAAACAACAGCAACATCTTGGTTGTGTAACAGCAATTTCATTCTTGGTACGCGACGTTTCTTTGGACTTTGCCGACAATGCGACCGCTCGAGAACGTTGCGCTGGAGATGCGCCTTGTACGCACTGCGGTGATCAAGTGCTCGATATATATCTGTGGCTTTTCGGTAAAAGGTTTCTTGAAAATGGAGTGAGCAGAGGATTTCGCATCCTAAGGCAGTCCTCTACATGTAAAAAGAGTCCCATAAGCTAAGTCGACCTGTTTCGCGAGATATCGATGATTGCAAAAGGGGATGAGTCCAATCGGGAACAAAGTTGTTCCCGGTAAAAGGGGACAAGTCCACTAAATTTCGAATTCTCCTCAGTTTAACGATGCCAGCGAGGTACACAAACGAATCAGAGTTGAAAAATACACGTGTAAACACGACCTAATTCATTTTTACTTGCATTCGATCGCGCCCCAGTGATTATTCATATCAATTTCGAGTCGTGATACTCGGACTTTTCAATTTTGTTCACTATTTCGCTTATAACTTGGCTTAGATTGGTCGTAGAGAGTCGCTTTGGGAATGACAATAAAGGTTTAAAAAAGACCTAAAATTTCTTTTTTATTCGTCAAAAAAGATGGTAAGGATCAAAAGTTATGATCATTTAAAGTTTGTTGGGTAGTTAACGAAACAAAAATTATATTGGATTTGTTGGTTTTCGAGTTTCTTTTAGTCATAACTTTTGACCCTGAGAATCTTTTTGAATAAACAAACTTAGAAATTGTAGCTCTTTTTGCGACCTTTATTTTCTTTTTTTAAGCAACCCTCTGCGACCTTTTGAATCAAAGTTATAGGCGAAATAGTGACAAAAATTAGAAAATAGTTCGTCAAAAATTTATTTATTTTGCCGGTAAGTTTGTTCAGAAAGCTCGTAGAGAGTCGTTAAAAAAAAGAAAATAAAGGTCGCAAAAAAAGCTACAAATTTTTTTTTTGGGAGTCAGAAAAGATAGTAAGGGTCAAAAGTTCCAGTCAAACAAAGCTTAAAGATTAACAAATTTTAGCCATTTCAACCTCTCTCCCGCGCTTGAAATGATAATAACTTTCGATAGAAACCGTCTTTTCGGACGTCAAAAAAAAAGAATTGTAGCTCTTTTCAAGCACTTCGTAATGATTTTTAGCGCCTCTCTAAAACCTTCCTAAGCAAAGTTATGAGCGAAACAGTAAAAAAATGAGAAATATTTGTTTGTAAATTCAACAAAAATAATAATTTTGAAAAATAAAAAAAAAGTCCTGAGATCCGAGTCGCATAGACTTATCAAATGTATTTTCTTATTATACAGGACCTTTGGAAGAAGAACCACTTTGTCCGAGAGGTGCGGATCGAAGATTTAAACAGTTCCCGGAATAAGGGGATAACTGAAGCATTTTCCGGATTTTCTCGGTCGCGAAAAATGTTCATTCGCGCAAAATAGTACAAACATGTTCCTTCTACTTCACTTTACTTGTCAGCCCAGTATGGGATTCCAATTCGATTGCCCTGATCTTACAGATCCGATCAAACATTAAAATGCGATTTACTCCAAACCACAGATATATTCTTCACGCGTCCCAAGCAACGAATAAACGCAAATTCTCGAACACACGTGGCATAGTTCAATATTGCTGTAACAAGGTCTTTGTTGAATTACAAATGGTCGTTCGAACAGACAGTAAGCATAATACACGTACACAGAGAAATCCGGTTCGATGTAAGAACTATGGTCTATCACTTCCCATAAGTATGACAATTTCCTAAAAATGGTTTGGCACCCATTACCGCCACCCGCGCGATTGTGCATATACAAAGCGCATCCCAACTGTGGTTCTCCGCACGACCAAGACGTTTTGTCGTTTTCTCCTCCCCGACCCTCAAAATGGCACTAAATCACCGCTCGGACCGAAACGGAGAGATGGATGCCCGCGGCCATCGAAGAACGGCCCGCCAACAGCGGCTCACCTGGTAGTTGTCCCAGCTGGCGTTCTCGCCGTCGCTGTTGGCATGGGCGGCCAGGGCCTTGGGCTGGCACCCGGCGGGCCCCCCGGCGGCCCCGTCCTCGCGCCCCTGGTACCTGGGGCCCCTGCAACGGCCGACTGCCGCCCCGACGACCGCCGCGGGCTGGGCCTTGGCGACGGCGACGTCCTCGGCCTCCTCCTCGGACTCGGACGACGACCGGGGCGGGGGCTTGCTCTGGGGATCGCTCCAGGAGCTGCTGTGGCCGCGGCCCGCCGGCGTCGGCGGCTGGTGGCCGCAGGACGAGAACGAGCCCGACTTCGAGAGGGCCGAGGGGCCGCGGGAGGCCCGGCAGCGGCGGAGCTTCGCGCGGCTCAGGATGCTCTCCTCGCTGCCGCCCTGGCGACGCTGCTGGGGGTGTTGCGGCTGCTGCTGCTGCTGCTGGTTGACGCTGCCGGCGCTGTTGTTCGGACTGGTCACGTGGTCGGAGCCAGAATCGCTCCTGCGGTTCTGTAGGGGGCGGAACGATTCAGTTGCATAACAGCGCGGTGTGGGCTACAATTACAGAGAGATGGCGACGAGAGAGTCGCGGGGGGTGTGGGGACCGCGAAATGAAATGTAGTATCTCCGTAACTCGGTGTTTTAATCGTCGTTGCGGTAAACGGGCTGTCATTCCGAACGGAGAACCGTAAATAATCCACTCGATTTCTAAAGACAGACTCGATCGCGCGTAATTGCGTGCAATTACGCACAGACCTGCCATTTTGAAAAATTAATTAAAACGGGGAGAAAAAAATAATCCACCCGTCGATCCCGAAAAACATGCGATCAGCGTCAGAGGGATCAATGCGGTTGTACGGAAAAAACACGCGGCAGGCGCGCAATTTAAAATCTCATTACGCGCGGGGAATTCGCGTCACTTCCAAACGCGCGAAAATTTTTGCATCCCACTGTTTTATTTTCATCCGTTCTAATGGCCGGTGAATTCCAGGAATGTAAATGGCAGCAGCGCGGTACAAAGTAATTTTCTTTCCCCGCACGCAGGACTGAAAAATCGACAGGTATGACTAGTCCCGCGTCGAATCACCTCCTAATTATCCTTCCCGCGTCCGAGAAGCGTTTACTCCGACAGCCCCGCGCCGCGTCATATTATCACAGCCGCGTTCGAGGTGCACAAAAGTCCCCTCGCGATTTCCGCGCTCCCTTTTCCCGAAAACCCAAGTTGAAGTCGCGGCTATTTCCGCGTACGCCCGAAGCCACGCGGAAAATAAACGCTGCGTCGGTGTATACTTACTGCACGGAGGGGCGGGAGTATCGCGAAGCGAGAAAAAGGGCAGAGACACTCACCGCATTCTTTTTGCGAAGCCTGTTCTTCTTGCGGCGCAGCGAGCTGTTCCTCGCCACGCGAGCCTCGTGGCCGTTTGTCTGGTCTCCCAGCAGCGTCGACGTCGAGTTGTCGAAGGGCACGCGCGATTCCCTGCAACAGAGGACAAAGTCGGGCGTGAGGGAGCCGTGACACTGGCCCAAAGTATAGAGCGGGACTCAACGTTCGGTTGGATCTGGTTTGGGCGCCAGGTAGAGCCTTTTACATCAGAACGGACCCACCCGGGTTTTTTCAGCGCAGTTTTGCCCGCCAAGTACGATTTTCGACGGTGGCTCGCGATCCGGATGGTCGATTTTTCGTTACTGGCAAACAAAATTATCCCCGGTGCTTGGGCTTACATTTTGAACAAAAAATGTTGCATAAAGTATGCGAGTCGGGCCCATACTCCTTACGTACAAAAATCGTGAACCTGAAGAAGAGCGTTTCTTTCGGTTTATTGATCAGCTGCGACGTTCCGGATTCGTTTACGGAAAGAGTATGGGTCCAACACGCATACTTTTCTGCGACATTTTTTGTTCGATACAAACCAAAGAATCGGAAACAATTTTTTCATGAAAGAACCAAACAATTTTTGCCAATTATCCATAAAATTTGGTAATAACGAACGATTGCCCTTTCGGACAGCAACCCACCATCGAGAATCTTGTTCAGCAGGCAAAAATACATGAAAAAAACCTTGATGGGGCCGTCCGGATGAGAAACCTTTTGGTTTCATTGAAAAAGCTTGGATAGTAAAGCCCGGTGGATGAAAAAAAAAACAACGCGATAAAATTTGCTGGTCTTTGCGTATAGGTTTAGAGGGTAAAAACATTTTCTGTTCAGAACGTTCTTTGTATAAAACTTCTAGTTCAAAATAAGCCAAATAGCCGGCAATTTTTCTTTTTTTTTTTCCCAAAAAAAAAAGCAAACTTTCGTTTGTTCGTTAAATTTGTTGATAACAAAAAAATTGACCATCTGGATCGCGACCCGACATCTAGATCGTACGTATCACGCATGAAAAAAAACTCTGGCGACGGGGACACGGGCCAAGCGATCCCGGCAAAAACGGGGGTGAAAAAGAGCGACCAAAAACAGCATACTCACGCCGAGTCCACGGACGACGAGTTGGTGGCCGTCGGGTCGTCGAGCAGTTGGTTCAGAGCGGTCTCGGAGATGGAGTGCTGGGGCGGCACGAGCTCGCAGCCACCCCCGGCGCGCTTCTTGAGGAGGTGCGAGAAACCGGGCACGCTCCAGGGCCTCGCGTTCCCGGGCCTGCGGTGCTTGTTGCGCATGACGACCGTCGCGAAGGGCTCGTCGGGCTGGCGGCGCTCCTCCCGGTCGCCGGAGCCGGGCCGGACCTGGTAGCACGCGGCCACGCCGGCGCCGAGGTCCTCCTCGAAGCGCGAGTACTGGCGCTCGACCTCCGAGTCGTCGGTCGTGCACTCGGCGCTCGCGTCCCCGCTGTCGAGCTGCAGGTCGGCGTCCGCGGTCGTTAGCCTGTAGCAGGACTGCGGAAAAGACGCGGGGTTAGAGGAGAGAAGTGTGGCGCAGTGTTGTGCGGAACTGTTCATTTTGTATTCTATTGCATGGTATCGATTGATCCGATCGTTGGGAGAACGGATCGAATCGTCAATTGGGACGCATCAGAGCTGCAAGTGGTGAATAAACACACACATTTCACTCGACTCTTTTTTAATGGAAAACCATACTCTTTTTGTTGACGTAGAACTTATATTAGCATATCTGCGAAGAGGATGGACTTGGATATCAGACCTCGATGTTTTAGAATACTTTGAAATGTGAGCCTCCGGTTTCAAGCTTTCACATCCCTGTGAGAAGCAAACTAAGACCCTAGTTCTTAAAGCACTTTGATGACTCAAGGAAAACTTTTCAAATCAACAGTTGAGATGCATACACCTACATCTCGAACAAAATACATCAGCAGCACTCGAACTGAGTGGAAAATCAGCAAGAATCGCGACGTATTACCAATCCCCACGGTTTTTGGATATGAAACTATAAACTCCAACAAAGACTGCTCCGAAAGATATACCCTTTGCTTGCTAATATCCGAAATTACGACAAATTCAGTCCACGCGAGCAACACTCAGGAACCACCTCGTTGGCATCGAAAATCTACTAAAGATACTTCAATGTAGTGAACAATACATATCTTGAACCAAGTCTTTTTTTAAATCATCGCGTTGCACAATATTCTCACTGAATGCGAATCGAAGCAGCTACATCTGATTGCATCGCTGAAAGCGAAAATTGGAATTGCTCCGTAAAACGCAGATGGCACTGTTCATGTGAGTGAGTAGGACTAATTCAAAGATTCTAACAAAACAAACTCAAATACAAAGATCCACAAACGCAGTAATTAAATATTCCACTTATCTTAAAAAAACAAACTGCCGTGTTCACAATTAAATCCTGAACACAGGACAATCGAGATCAATGTAATGCAAAAGTAAAAGTGCAACCATCCCTGCGAACAAAGAGAACCAAAAGCGGACTACGCCTGCACAAACCCAAGATCCTTCGTGTAATTATTGTACAAAAAGCAAAGCCGTGTAACGCAATCATCGATTCCCTGTCTGTGTACTTGCCTTCTATTTTCCGATATCACGCAGGTATGTTATATAATGCACACGCACCTGTGACGCACTCTTAACGTGGCTCTTGCTGTTGCTGTTGTGTATCTCGAGCCAGCGCCTGATCCTAGCGACCTTGGCCATATTGCTCTGCGGGCTCGGCATGCCTTTGATCTCGTCGTCGAAGGCGAGCTGCGGCACTCGGTGTTTGCCCTGCGTTCCCTGGCGCACCAACTGTTCCACCTGCAAAACGGGACAATCCTGATCAGTCACAACAACAAGGATGACGCTGTAACTGCAAGTCGTGAAGACGAAGCGTCGTTCTCAGCTCGATTCTTTGTGCCCCGTTCTTGCGACACTGAGCCTCGAGCGTTTGACCTTGACGCGCAAATGTTTATCAGCGCATCGGTGGATCAAAAGCAACGACAGACGCGCTGCGTCGAGGAAGAAAGAGGTACAAACGAGCCAACGCCGTCGATGCCATCATCGCGGCAGTTCCGCCGAGCGGGAAAAACAACAAGCGCCGACTCACCTCCTTGACGAGCTTCTGAATGCGCTCCCGCCTGAGTGCGCCCTCGTCACCGGCGACACGAGCGCCCTCCTGGACGACCCCGTCCGCGACTACGTCACCGCTGAGAACGTCCAAGCCGTCTGCCGGCTCGGCGGCCTCCCGAACGAGTTCCAGATGCGCCTTCGGATCCTGCGCGCCCTGGCGGTTGGCCCGCTCCTCCGCGGTCTCCTCCTCGGCGTGCTGCTTCTGGCTCTCGCGCTCGGACGGGACCGCGCTGCCATTGTCGGCCTCGGAGTCCGTGTCCATGTGCTTGAAGTAGAAGGTCGCGCAGTTCTTCGATTTCCGGTTCGAGCTGGACAGAAGAGGAAGGCAGGGTGTGCCGATTGTTGTTTCCTCGAGCCGGGTTATTGGGCAGACCGATCGGAAGGTGGATGGCTCTCGAGACGAGTGGAAGACGCGCGCCGCCCGACGCGCAACGTTTATTTATAGAGCGTAATTAGAGGCGCGAGGCAATCGCGTCTCTCCGCCCTCGTCGGCCGACGTCATATTTTTTTGCAACGCGCTCCGAGATAACGCTTATTTTTAATCGGGCTTATCGCCGTCGGCGCTCGATTTTAATCAGGCGAGCGCGCTGTCATCGGTGGCAATGAAAGTCGAGAAATTACGATTCGTCCGAAAGACCGGGCTCGAGCGAGCGCCTGGTACCTCCTCCCCCCCCCCCCCCCACCCCTGAAAATACTCCTGTTTTTTCTGCATGAATCTATTGCAAATCACTTGTTTATTGATAATCGTTATGAATTTGGGTGTAGAAAATAAACAAAATTGGTGAAAAACGTTTTTTACACGAAATCTTTTTTGGAACATCGGTTTTACATGTTATACCGTTCCATAAGACGGTAATACTGTCTCACGCAGTACCGACGTTATACAACAAAGAAAACACCTCGAGGTGTGCGAGGACAGGATCAATGCCTGCTATTGGTTTTGTACCAAAATCATATACAGTACCAAAACGGATACTGACGTCGGTACTACCTGACATGGCCCTATCGCGGAACAAGATGCTATGTAAAAGTAGTGTTCCGGAACCAATCTTTCGAAATTTTTTACCATTTTTGACCTCCTTTGAATCACTTCTACACTGAAATTCAATTTGAATTTCACTGTATACTATTGGTAAACAATAATTTAATGTAAAAAAAACGCGCTTTTTGTACCGGGCGCGCTGGTGTCGTTAGCGATCTCGCGAAATAATTTGGAAACTCGGTTGCATCGACGGCCGGTCGAAGCGAGATGATCCGCAAAGGACCCAACGATTCGCGGGACAACCGTCCGGAGCAGACTCACGTGTCGAACCGCTGGGCGGCCTCGTCGAGATCGGTCCTGCGCCGCTTGGGACCGTCGTTGCTCGCGCCACCGGCCGGCACACGCCCGGTGTCGACCTCGTCGCGCGAGCCCTCCTCGGCGATCCTCGACGGCCCCTCGGCCGTCGTCGTTGGCGCGAGCTCGGGGTTCGGAGTCATGTCGCCGCTGCCGCCGCTTTGGTTCGGCCGGTCGGCGTTGCCCCGCCGGCGCTCGCTCGCGTCCGTCTCCTCCTCGCTCAGGCCGGCCTCCTCGATGTCGGCCTCGCTGCCCTGGTCGTACAGCTTGGACGGGCCGGTGATGATGGCGATGGGCTCGACGACTGGCTTCAGGCTCGCCGTGGCGCACAGCTCCTCGAGATCGTCCTGGAATTCGGGAGGGTCGGTGATGTTGCGTGTTTTCATTGTTGTGCTCAAGAAATACAGACTCGTACGCGTAAGTGCAACCGACCCGTGCACCGCACCAGTACGGGTGCACCTGGGCCATTATGCCACTAGAAACGAGCGATTCGACGACAGCGAGCGACCATCGCGATCGTCGCCACGGGGAGCGCGAAAATTGCACCGATGGGTTCGCGGGAAGCGAGGCGCAATTTAAAAACGCAGGCGCTCAACCTTCGGCGTCAATCGGCGCACCGAGCGCACAATCACAACGCGCGCATCATACGCGAGAATCGCGAATCGGTGGTGCAGGTACAATACGCATATACTATACGCACGACCATTATAATGGATTCTCTTGTCCCCTCCGCGCGCAATTACGTCCGTGTACAACCAGATGCGCGCACGCAACGGCGCAGACCGTTCCCGCGGTCGCGATTCGCAACGAGCGACAACGAGCCGTTACAATCTTGCCCGCGCGTCGCGCCGTGCTAATTGCGCCCCGGGCGGCTCGAGACGTATCGCGCGACGATCGCCCTCCGCTCGTTTCTTCCTCCCCCTGATCGATCCCGATCCATCAGCGGCGCCGACGCGGGCTGTCGAAAAGATGCACACGCTCGTGTACACCGGCCCTCCGTACACACACACACGACACTCGACTGGCGTTCTACGCGTACACGTGTATAGGATGTAGATAAGCCACCGCGTGCTCCCTCTATATGCTAATGACTCTCGTGCGAGCCATATGAGCGGGTATACGTGTAGCACTACCTTACTCCGTATATACATCGCGGTCCCGTATTCCGGCGAGAACGCTTGTGTGAGTTATCATTGACTCGGAGACACATCGGAGGTGGAAAACGCCGGGTCCGCGTCTGCGGTGCTCGGAGCACCCCGGATTTTCCGCGCGGGACGATCGATCCGTCCTCCGGAACAGGAGACCCGCGTACACCTATGGGCGGTGACCTTACGGCGACTCGCGCGCGCGCGTACGCTTTTCGTGTTCCGCGTCGGTTTCCAACAGCGCACGCGGTACGTACGCGACGGGCGTGGAAAAATCTTCTCGGTCACGCTTGCCCGTTCGCATTATGCGCGACGGAACCTCGCGCCTTTCCCTCGTCCGCCCCTGTATGCGCGGGGGCCGGCGACTCGGCGAGCCCGGAGCGTGGAGACGAGCCTCCTCTCCCCCCCCCCCCCCCCCGTACAGATCCCGTGATGTAGACTCACCTCGAAGTAAGAGCCATCGTCGACGGACCTGTGGCCGCTCGATACGTCGCTGTCGGACGACTGTTCACCCGCCGACGACGCCGACGCCGCGGAGGAGGTCAGCGACTTGGTCTCTAGTCTGCCGGCCTTGCTCCTGGGAGCGTGGCCGCGGCCCGCGACGGACAGCTCGCCCTCGGACAGGGAGCGCTTGCCCTCGGCCCGGCGTCTCGAGCGCAGGGAGCAGCGGCGCCTGCCGGCGGCGATGATGGCCGGGAGGTGGCAGCAGCTGCCGCCGCCGGGGCTCCTGGCCTCGTCCTGGGACGACGACGAGGACGGACAGCCGGCGGAGTTCGAGGATTGGCGGCGGCTCAGGCGCGGTTGCTTCGTCACGGGCTCCTCGTCGTCGCTGTCGCTGCTGCAGCGGCCGACCGGCGAACACTGCGGACAGGGGGAGAGGAGGTTGCGACGGATCGTTGTAAAACACAGCGATGAACGAGCGAGCGGTGCGGTTGGTCGGTTGGTGACGTTGACGCTCGATAGTCCGGGAAAATATATTGTATTCGTCGCTGATAGTTCGTTCGGTCGTACGGGTGATTGGGTGCGGTCGAAATGATGTTATACACCAAGAATGAGACGGTCGACTAATTGCTCGCTCGGATATGTAGTGGATAACGATCTCCAAACTGCCGCGGGCCAAGTTTTAGTGCATTGCGTTACTGGTGTTGTGTATGTACACTTGTATATTATTGTCGAATGCGCGTGTACATTGTAATAAACACCTGGGCCGTGAATGTTGAGGAGGATTTGTCAAGGTTCACAAGAACTTCGTTCTGCCGCCACAAATTTGTTCGGATAACGAGATACACTCGGACGAACCGATGCTCAAACTTTTGATAAGTTTTGTCCGTCACACTGGAAATCGGCACTGGAATTCGTAGCGCTGCTTCGCCGTCTCGAATTAACGCCACTGAAATCCGTAAGAGCAGGAACAACAGTGAGAGCACTACTCTCAAATTATAAAATCAATCCACGTGGAACCGAAGCGTGTGTCCGACGTGTGGACAATGCGCTTATACCGAGTGAGCAACTTTGTGAGTCAGATATAGATTGCCGTGATATCGAGTCTCTGTGTAGTGTTGCACTGCTACATTCAGGAGCCCTATCCCTTCCCTACACACGACGCATACATGATAAAATAGAATCTTATCCGCCGCGCGGTTCAAGTAATACTCAAGTCCACGCTACACGGAGGAGGGAGTATACTAAATCCATGTACGCGTGCACTGCGCTTTCAAAGATTAGAGCCGAAACTATTTACCACGGTTCGGTTATCACCTTGCCGGCTGATAGTAGCCTCGGAATAGAGAATTCTTTTTTTCAAATACTTCCTATGACTCCAAGATACTAAAAAAACGTTTGAAAATTTGTCATCGGTATTATGCTTTGAAATGTTCGAGGTAATGGGACATTCGACTGAGACGGTGCAAGGCTCACAAAAATGTTTCTTTTCGCGGAACAATCATATTTCTAGGCTCATACGTAATACAATAGGCACGCAGCAGTGAAATATCCATGACGAATTAATTATTCGCGTGTATTTTTTGGTCCGAGCATTGATTTCCGAGTCAGTGTAGGACGCAAATGAAAACTCAGAAAATCAGGTTGTACTTTTATTCACATCCTTCTAATGTACGACCACTGATCGAAAAAATTTCTTTGTCGACCACAAAGTGAAGGATATTTTTTGCATCGTTGGCCCGTTCACCTTTAGAGGTGGAACTGCCTAACAACGGCCGCCGGCTGTCTGTTACGTTAGTTGTACCTGTATAGCCGCGTGCTCCGGCCTCGTTAATATTCGGAGAAGGGAACGCGAGTCTGACTCCAACGTATCGCGAACAATCAAATGCGACGGGGGTATTTGCTCGTTCGCGAGCATGGGTTTCGGTTTCATTGTGCGCGGTTATAACACTCGCTCCGCTCGTTTACAACCGCATGTAAGAAGGAGATCGTTCGATTGTAAAGCTGTTTTTCAAGAGATTTAATCGAGAAATAAGGACGGAACAGTTTGTTGCTGGACTTTATAATTGTAAAATCGCGGCATAAAAAAGTCCTGCAGCCGAGATGTGTGAAAACAATAAATCGCGCCTTACGTAAATTTATTGCAAGAGAAAACGAATGTATCCTATAATATGAGGAACTCGTTTGTTAAGAGTTTGGCCCTTAACTTATAACGTCCAAAATAATTCAATCAGCATACGACTTTGGACCAATAATCAAAGTTTTTCAATACCCGCGTGTATCAAATGTGGATTTTCAGTTTCCTAATTATATACGCCTGTTATGTTCGATTCACCTATTCGATCAATATATTTGATGTTTGCCTCGAACAATGCTACAAGCAAATCAACGAATCGGGCATCAAACAAAAAGGGGTCACGAGGAGGATACATGTACGCGTTCCTGAGCTCGAAACGGGGGCAAAAGCGAAATGGAAAAAAATGAAGAACGTATAAAAATACCCATTGAAACAGGTGAGAGGGTGGGGGTATAAGAGTCGCTTGTAGTACAAGAAGAACACAAGCCCGGCAGTATAAACAGTATTACACGGTAAGTACTGCTACGAAACGGAGCTCTCGGGGGGTCACGTGCAAGTACCCACAGCCAACGTACCAAATCGCCGAGACCTAACCTACTTTCGTCCAAGCGCGGGCGGGGAGGGTCCGATGGGCCGCAGCAGCCGCACCATGTCCGCACCAAGTATTAACGGCGAAGACAATGAGGATCGCTCGATCGCGAATACGTCCGGGCGCCCCCGGCCCCCCCCCCCCCTTCCTGAGCTCATTCGGAGAAAAAGATCCGGCGCGCTTCCGCGTAAAACGATAAAGCGAGTCTCGGCGCGCATATCCCCCCTCTCCCGCCATTTTCTTACTCCCCGTCCGAAGGAAATGGGGAACAAAAAAGGAAGCGGCTAGGTGAAGGCTGCGCGATTTCACGCCCAAGTACAAGGAAGAGAAGGCCGGGAAACGGGCGTACGAGTCGTGGATGTATATATCCCTCGTCGCGAGCCACAAGAAAGTGGCATCAACATTAACCCATATCGCACGAGGCGGGAGGTTAAGACTGCCCGTCGCCCGTTTTGTTTTTCTCCGTCCCATGACTCCGTTCCGCGTTGCACGCTTGATCGGCGCGATAACGACCGGGACGACGCATCCGACGTCCGGGCGCCCGTTCGATCGTCCACATCACAGCCTGTAATTACCGAGCCTCCGCGTCGCGGCCTTTCCCGGACGATCGGGGAGTTGGGGTTTTTTTTCCCCTAATCCGGGGCGCTTCACGGGGCGTGTAAGCTGCCTCGCCACGGGGAACTCTGCAGGGCCAAAAAGCTCCACCCGCGCCTCCTCTCGTCCGCGAGACCGAAGCGGGGTTGCACGGATCGTCGGGCTCCATACTTTAGCACCAAGTCCAACTGTTCCGGGCAAAAAGACGATCCGGACGGCGAGCGGTGTGCCACGTGCCTGATAAAACCGGACGATCTCACCGCGGCCGTCGAGCGATCGGGACAAGCGAGGGATGCTGCAAAAACGCGGCACGGAAGAGAGGGGAGCAGCGGAGGAACTCTCCGGCTCGTATCCCCCGGCGCTGGAGCCGCGGGCGGATGTTTCCGAAAAAGGGAGCCGGCCACCGCACCACAATGGCCGCGAAAGAGGGAGGGGGCACGCGGTTACCCGCGCGGATACATCCGCCACCACCGCGAGCAGCCCGTGAATTCCGCGGACGTGACCGCAAACACGTCGACGAAGGAAGGAAGGAAGAAGAGGGTCGGGGGGGGGGGGGTTCGCGAAAAACCCGCAGGATCGTTAATTTGATCCCCTGGCCCGATTCCGCTCTCCAGCGGCGTAAATCCTCGGGCCCCCGCAGCACCTGCCAGTCTTTCGGTCTCCCCCACCTCCGGCTCTACAGCTCCGTGCACGCTCTGGCGACGGTGGAGATAGGACAGGGGAGAGTCTCGCGGTCGGAGGAAAAACGTGTGCACCCGAGCTGAGGAGGAGGGGGGGGGGGGAGGGGGGTAATCAACGCGCGGAGGGGAATAGAGCGCGGAGAGGGTATGGGCACGGGGCCGTGGTATACGACTAGTTCTTTGTGCCGTGTGTACGGCTACTCTGGAAGTAGAGGAGGTACCGGACAATGTTTATGTACAGCCAGGTTGTGCGGCTCGCGCGATCGATGCGGACCCTCGCTTCGGCTTGAAGGCTTTATGAAAGTCGTTTGCGCGCCTTCCGCGGGGTATACGTGTGGATGTATGCGGTGGATTTGTACGATCAGTCAGGCCCGTTCGTTTCGGTTTGCCGGGCGATCGTTCGTTCGGGCCGGGACGATCGATCCGATGACGTCGGTTCGGATGGTTCGGGCAGGCATTCGCATTCATCGACTCGTAGATTGGGCCGAAGGCTCGGTTTACCCGATGGATCAATCATCGTCGAGATACCCTCTGCGGCAGGTCAACCGGATCGGCCGTTAGGACCCTAATGGTCCCATCACGGGCCTTTGCCGACGATGGCCTCGATCGCAAGAGGAATCTTTCCGGCGTCCATCGGAGACCGGCCTTTGTTCCGAACGATCAATAACAGGTCGCGCCGCGAACGTGTACACCGTGATATTTGGAAATGGCGCAGCGACGATTCGCACGGGTGTACTGATCACGGCTCTAATGAGGTTTGCCGATCGGATCGGGTCGGAGAAACAGTTGGACCGGCGGAACTGGTGCTTTCGTCCGGAAGATAGCGCGGACGGCAAAAAGTCGGGC
>JAPYYV010006830.1:0-14817 GCA_030522625.1 Copidosoma aretas | reverse complement strand
GTTGCTGTGGATTTTATTTAGATATTTCCATCTGAAGTATAGACACAATAGGAAAAGTAAAGGTTATTAGGTTAGAGCGTCGTCTGCAAAACGCGCGCTGTATGTATGGCTATGGTTATGACTGTTCCTATATACATTGTTGACTATATGTGGTGTGTTGAGCCTCCTTAACATTTGATGACATAAATAGTGGCTAAACCTCTCTGGATCTCTCTCTCTGCAAATTAGACGAAAGAGGTATCTGGCAATGGTCACACCACATCTGTTCTGCAAGTACCCTAGGTTCGAATAATCCTCTTCCATCCAGAACATCCTTATTCAGTGCATCACGAATCGTCTAAATAAAAATAGTATTATTATTAATATTTCAGTCTCATTGTGTACTCTTTACGTCTTACAATAAGTTTGTAATAGTATACACAACAATGTTTACTTACACATAACCTTTTTGAGACGTACGGTTTTTTTCTCCTTGCTACGTGGGCTTTTTTGATAAATTTTTCTTTAAGACGCCCCTTCAGATGCCTATCTGTGTTTCTCCATTTATTTTTTGACTTGTCTGCTATATATTCTTTCATTGTTTTCGCAAATGAAATACAAAAATAAACGGTACAAGAGGGTACACAAAACAAGCATAGCAGAAATTACTAATGATAGCGTCCGCAAATGTCTATATTCAGCACTTCTAAAGCTCACATATCATTGGCTCGTCGAAAATAGATCAAATTGACGACTACTTTTTTTATTAAACAACAAATTGCAAAAGAAATATAGATTCTTTTCTTACAGATGTGTTTAAAAATTATTTTACGTTTTATCATACATAAAAATGTTAGTAAATACGAATTTTATTTTTTGATAGGATTTGTCTTGCAGTGTACTCGCAAGAGCCTCCTTAAAAATGCTGTCTTAACATAGGATGTTATAGAGAGCAGTACATTTTCTACGTTCTTTACGGGAAATAAATAATTTTGCCCGTCAGAAACAAATAAAAAACTAATACAATGAAGCTCGTGCAATCCCAAAGAGATTGATACATTGGAAAACGTGATGACCGTCAACTTAAAAATATATTGATGAAAATGCAATCGAAATTTGCACTTCCTATGTTAAAGGCATAGAATAGCATTTTGAGGTGAAAGGCATAGAATAGCATTTTGAGGTTAAATGCAATTTTAAAAAATCGCTTCTAGCAACTTTTGTACGAAATATTATTATCAGAAATTTGATAGTAGAGCTTTATGTCATTCAATAATAAATATTTTATGACATTTTTATTAGTTACGCCAACTTGAACGAATATTAAATTCACAGTCGCACATTTGACTGGAAAGTCGCGCATGAACGACCTTAATACGTATTCTCTTCTCTCCATAGCCCTTTTCGCATCCTAAGACTTTCAAGCAAGCGGGAAATAAATGGACGGTTACATTTGACACATTTGTGTGCACCTGTCAACTGATCGTCATTCGCGCATGCAGTACACTCTAGTGCACTTTTAGCTTTTGTGGACTTGTGGTTATGTTTGGTATTGGAGAATTACCCTTACCCCTTAAATTTTTTACTTCTTGACAAGCTATAGTCGCAAAATAAAAATCTACACCCAAACAAGTTCAGCATACCGGTAATCTATTTACGAAGTCACTGCATTTCATTTTATGTATTTTTTCTGCACATATTTATACCTGCAAGATCGGCAACAAAAGGGTTACTTGCACAAGGTTTAGCAACAAATTTTCCTACCAACAGATTTGCTCTAGGTTCTTCCTACGCAGAGATACGTGATATGTACTGCTGGCTTCATATTAAGCTAGCGATTTTTGTTATAACTTGGCTTTGTAAATAGCCACAAAAATTTTTTTGCGTCATATTAGCAACAAATGAGCGACAAAATGTCCAGGGGATTAATGTTAGGGGTAGTCACTTGGTGATGCTAGCGTGATGTACGTAACATTCAGGAATGTTTACATGTTTAATTGATTCTGAATTTTCATCAGTTTTGTTCAATTCAAACTATGCAGTTAATAAAGGGGTTATTGGGTTTTCTCATTTTGTAGTGATTCGTTAATTTTGCAGTGATTCATTAATTTTGCTTACTTCAGAAATTATTTTTTGTTTATTGTTAACGTGAACAGATGAATGAAATACTGGGTGACTTCTGCCGCCCAAAGGAAAGTTTTAAACCTCTAAGTAGTTAGGTTTTGCTCCTATGTGCCCGTGGCCAATTTAGGTCCATGGAATTTTTTTTGTTTATTCGTTGCGTTTTGACCTCCTGAACACGATTAACATTAAGTGATTCCAAAATTTTGGAGTAATGGAGAAGCCTCCCATCCTTTTCCCAAGTGTCGAGTGCCCTGAGTAGTGGATCCTTGTGATACCCGGACGTATGACACTATAATATCAAAAAAGAAATTTATATACATCTTATGTATAGGTGTAGGTGTTCATGGATAGTAGGCCTAAAAACGACCGTGCGTTAATCAACAATACTGCGGTTGCCTAGGTGCAAATTATTATTAATCTTTTTTTATCTAAAAGTACACATCTTAACGTAAAATTTCAACTCATGTGAGTTGAAAATAATGCAGTAGAAGCTGAGTAATACGAGGTTAAAAATCGTAAAAAACGCATTTTATTTCAACTTCAGAAACTTTTTACTCAAATACTAATAGGTTAACGAAAATTCTACACGAAAGATTTTTTGTGTAAAATGAGCTGAACAATCTAAAACAGTTTTATTGAAGCAAAAAAACACAATTTTACGATTTGTTATTGAAAATTGTTAACAATTGATTACTGGAAATTTAAGGAAATCACCTATGTTTATCGTGTACAAAAGGTTAAAACGCATTCAATAAAAAAATCTATGTACCCAAATCAGCCACGGGCACACAACTAAAGATTCTTTTAGTGGGTTAAAATAACGACTATGAATAAATTGAGATAATTCATTAAATATTTCTTTATAAATACCATATGTACTTAAAATTTTATTTTCTTTCTGTATTTTACAAAAAGCTATATCACCTCCTTAATTAATGTAATCAAAAATTGATATAATACTTTGTATTAATGAGCAACATTCAGCTTTTATATGACAGTTATTATATGACATTTATCAACAAATATGTATTATAAGGAACTACCATTGAATTGTTAATAGGAGTTTTTTGACTATTTTTTAATTCATAGATATGATTCTTATGCGAATCATCTCTTTTTTTGTGCAAAAAGTTATACAATCGGGGGTTGTGGCACGCATTGCGTGTAGGGGGCGAAACTCCACTAGTGTGTATATATATATATATATGGCATACACACACTAGCTTGGTATACCCGAACTTCTTTATGCTACGGCACGCATTATCATAAAAATTTTGCAATATTAACAACTATATCATCGAAACGCCTACACCGATTATACCAGGTGAAGACATACCCCTAGTAGCATCAAACGCTCTGAAAACGTTTAAATAACGTTGACAAAAAACTTAAAAATGTTTTTAATAAAGTTATCAAAACGCTTTATAAAAGTTTTAAAATGTCGAAAATGTCCGCTGTGTTATGAAAAACCACGCCAGAACCGCTTGCGCATTACTTTTTTCATAAATGGTGTGTGATGTAAGAGATAAGTACTATCCGAGTAATATCACCATGGGATACCTACGCTTGTTCATCAAATAATTTAAATAAATGAAAAAATGTATTTATTTATTTAAACTAGTGTGAAACTATAATAAACTAGGTCAGGTCCCCAGTATTGGTGTTATCGTCCGGATAGTAACGGTGTATGGCTCTCTATTTGCAAAAAAACTAGTGCACAAGCAGTTCTAGCGTGATTTTTAATAACATGCAGCGAAAATTTTCAACGTTTTTAGGGCACTCATAAAACGTATCATCAATTTTTCAATAAACGTTTCAAAGTTTTTTTTTCAGCGTTTTTGAAACATTTCTAATACGTTGAGTGCTAGTAGGGGTATGCATTAATTTTTTCATCAGCTACAACTTTTGCACTTCATGTATGCCAGTACAAAGCATAAGAACAAAGATATTTGAAAATACTCACGTGCAACTTGGTTTTTTAACCTCTTGTTTCTATTGTATAGAAGAATCCATTGAAGTCTCTACACGGAAGAAACAAATCACGGCCGTTGTTGCTTGTGACGATTGTACCGGCGCACAGTGGTTCCAAACTGGAAAAAAATGTTTAAAACCGGCTACAGCCAATATTTTTTCGCCGATTAACAATTTTTTTTTTCTTCTACATCATCTTAAGATGATTTGCAATAATCGCTTTTTGCCCGTTTTCCTATATCCTATCTTGAACATTTGTGACATAATCTTGAACGTTAAAAAATCACATTTTGTGCTAATAATACGACGATTTTTTAAATAAAATTTGTTTTTAATTCCTAATGATGATAATAATAACAGAAAAAAATATTTCTAGATATACATGTGTCAGTATAATTTTTTTCATATTTTTTAGGTTGTGTTACTTAAGAAAATCAGGAATGATGGTAATATTCATGACCGACACTATTGTTTACTATTTTCAATAAATATTATTTCTAATATTTCTCATTATTTTTTGTCAGTGATTCGTAACCTAACCTTGAATGATAAAAAATCGAATTATGTGTTAACAATAAATCCACTTATTAAATAAAAGATTTAAAAAATAATTATGAGTCACACTTAGAGTTCTATAAATAGTAAGTGTCAAATATCTGTGTATAAAAAAGGTGTTTTAGTATTTTGCAGGTTATGTTACAAACATGAACAAACCTACAATTTTAGTAATATCAGTGACTTAATATGGTTTTCAAAATCAGATAAAAATCAGACACTATCCTGATTATTTTGCAATTATAATCCATTTACATATTGTGCATAATTTTTTTTGGTGACTCATGACCTTACCTCAAATGCCAAAAAATCAGATTTTGTGCACCAAACGGGCATATTTTCATTCGACAATTTCAGGAAAAATTTTAAAAAGGAAAGGGTGACTCTAGAGCAAGATATTGTTAAAAAATCAATGTATAAAATGTTATTTCAACATACTTTTGAGGTTATTATTCATAAAGAAGCCGGAAATCCTAATAATGTTACTAACCAATAATAATAAATCATCTTATTGAATAACAAATATATATAATCCATCATCTTTAAAATACAAATAAATCTAGTGATATCAGTGACCTTGTATGGAATTGGAAATCGAAAAAAAATGTGATGGTATTTTTAATGGTTTACGTTGATAATTTTTTTTGTATTCTTTATTATTTTATTCGATGATTAGTGACCTAACCTATAATTGTATAGAATGATGTTGTGAATATGATATGACCACTTTTAAAATCATTTAAAAATTTTATTTGTACCTATAAGAAATCCACAAAAGTAATAGTGTTGAAGAATTACGTATAGGAAAGATTTTTTATTTCGCAAGTTTTCCTATTTGAAGAACCAAAAATCAAAGTAATATTAGTGACTTAGTATAGTTATTAGAATCTTGAAAAAATCAGATGATACAGTTAATACAGTTTTTTTATACTATATTTTCCATTATCTTATTTAAATATTGGTGCTATAACTTTGAGGTGCAGAAAATCTACTTGAAAATAATACTACCGATTTTTTTATAAAACATTTAAAAAAATTTTTAATAATTATAATGCTAACTAAACAGTAGAGTGAGTGATCAATTCGTACGATTGGTTTTGGTACTTAATTTTGCGTATAAATTAATCAACCTCATAAATAAGTCCTTATAAAAACGGTTTTATTAGTAAAAATACAATAATAATTTAATACTTACAAAATAACTTCGAAACAATTTTGAATTATTTTATAATTCAACACCGGCCAGTAGTTTTTGTTTACAGTCTTAGTTTGCAGCGTAAACCACTGCCCTGGATACTGCTAATGATTTTACTTGTATCAGGGTACACCAGATATGATTGTAAATCGAATACCTGTACAGTATATAATAACTATACAAAGTACATTGAGCATTCGTTGGATATTTGGTATAGTAGGTATAAGTTGATTAATACGCAAGTATTTTGTCTACATTGTGTTTACAAGTTACGCAGTTAATTGGAGAAATATTTATATTACAAACGTATTATAAAGGTATAATTAACTTAATTAGGCTTTAAAAAAATTACATTGTACTATTTTCGATAAATGTGTACTAGTAGTTTGAAAATGATCTTAGGACAATATGATATTATATAACCTTGGGAAAACTAGAGTACTAAAAAATTATTTTAAATTTAATTCATATTTTCATAACCGCAGGAAACGACAAGAAAATTATATTTCTTGGGTTGCTAAGAAGATATAAGATGAAAACATTTCGTTTTTCATATCGTAGTAATAAAGTCGACGTATTTGTACGTGGATCTTCAACATTATCTCCTCTTATCAGTCTTATAGGTATTTGTGATTTTTTTTAAAAATTTAAAGTTTAAGAATGTATGTTCAAGTAATTTTACTTGAAAAAAAAAAAAAACTTTTTAAACATTGATTTTTAACACTCTTTGCTCAGGTCCATCCTATTATAATTGTTAATTTTTTGTACAAATTTTAAATTTAAAAATGATTGTATCGTTAGCACATAATATTGCTTTTCGCAATTTGAGGTTAGGTAACCCATCTTAAAATAAAATAATCAATAACTTGGAAGTAAATAAAAACCATAAAAGACAGTATGATTTGTTTTTAGTTTCCAACAGAAGATACGGTCAGTAATATTATTTGGATTCAAGGTTTCTTTATAAGTCATAACCTTAAAAGTATGGTAAAATCACGTTTTATACATCGATTTTTTTACACCATCTTTCACTGGTCACTCTTTATGTTTTAGAATTTTTTCTAAAATTGTCAAATAAAAATATGCCTGTTAAGTTCACAAAAGTTGTTTTTTCGTCATTTAAGGTCACTTCACAAATCGCTGAATGAAATTATGCATTATGCGTAAATGGATTATGATTGCAAAATAATCACGATAGTGTCTGATTTTTATCTGATTTTTAAAACCATATCAAGTCACTGATATTACTAAAATTGTAGGTTTGTTCATGTAACATAACCTACAAAATACTAAAACACCTTTTTTACACACAGATATTTAATACTTACTATTTATGGAATTCTAAATGTGATTCATAATTTTTTTTTTTTTTTTTATTCGATAACTGGATTTATTGTCAGCACATAATTCGATTTCTTACCATTTAAGGTTAGGTTACTAATCACCAACGAAAAATAATGGGAAGTATTAGAAATAATTATTATTGTAAATAGTAAACAATAGTGTCTATTTCGTTTTAATGCACAAAACCGTTTTAAGTCATTAATATTACGATGATTCCTGGTATTTCCAAGTAACATGACCTAAAAAAAATTTTATTTAAAGAATCGTCGTTTTATGAGCGAAAAATCTGATTTTTCAACGTTTAATATTATGTGACAAATTTTCAAGATAGGATATCGCAAAACGGGCAAAAAGCAATTGTTGTTAATCATCTCAAGATTGTGTAGAAGAAAAAAAATCGATGATCAATGTAAAAATGTGGGCTGTAGCCGGTTTTAAACATTTTTTTCCAGGTCAGAACGCCGAGGTTCGATCGGATTCACACTGCTGCATGTCTGCCAGCACCTCGCAAGTAACGACTGTGATT
This sequence comes from Copidosoma aretas, assembly GCA_030522625.1. NCBI lineage: Eukaryota > Metazoa > Arthropoda > Insecta > Hymenoptera > Encyrtidae > Copidosoma > Copidosoma aretas. The sequence goes on along the minus strand of JAPYYV010006830.1, from coordinate 7,123 downwards.
TGTTCTCTTCGTGTAGGCTTTAATGGGTTTTTCTATAAATTGGAAATAAGAGGTTAAAAAACTTTGCTGCACGTGAGTATTTAAATATCTACGTGATTCTGCTTTGTACTGGCATACATGACTGGTCTACCAGCACCCCAATTCGCCGGTACGCAAGTCACAAGCAACGGCTGTGATTTGTTCTCTTTGTGTAGGTATATTTTACTGGACAGCGCTAAATTTTCTCGGAAACATCGTGCAAATGTATTGCGGCTTACAACCTGTTCCTTACAATACATTTTTATTTTATTTGAAATTCGGCTTATGCAAATAACCACTATGTGATATTCATTAATAAAAACTTTAGTTGTATCTTTTAAAATTTGTTATTACTGAAAATCAACACTTAAAAATAGTATAGCAATGTATAATTCTAATTTACATGTATTAGTTTTCCATTTTTTCGCTTACATTTTACTATTTTTAAAATGTCTTTGTATCTATTATTTTGAGTAATGTATGCATTTGTCAATTGGAAATATCTTATTTTTTATCCATCAAAAGTTTTCCTTACAAAGTTGAAAGCATCCTCTTTTGAACTATGTCGGTGATTATTATATTAAAAGTTTACGGAATTAAGAAAATTTTTAAATGTTGGTACTTTTTAAATCATAAATATCACCGCTCCAATTTACAACTGTATGATGACTGTGTAAAAGAAGGGGTCAATTTTGCATGTACTAATTAGTGGTCCCTATCTCCCACTCCTGCTGTGCAGGCGCTAGTAGCTATACAACAATACCGAGGATGTGCATTCCACCAAGGGCAAGTTCGCCTGTTGCCTATATAGCCAAAAGCCACAAGTCTTTCCCTGAGTATGTCGTGCTAAACTTGGGCCTTATAAAGTCGATGAATGACGCTTTAAGACTGCTAAAATGTAGCATCATTATATATATACAAGAGTATGGTTGACGTATATAAATATACATCTGTGTGTGTGCGTGTATGTATATGTGTGTGTGTTTATGCGTAAAAGTTAATAGTGCTGCCTTGGTACACTCATTTTGCAAAATTGAATAAATGCGGCTTGGTCATAAGTAAAGAACGGCCGTAGTTTAAGGAAAATTGGCTGGTAATAAACTATAGAGGCAGCATTAGAGTAATTTAGATGTGATGCTGGGCCTTGGTGGGACAGCACAACCGTCGAGGTTCCTTGTGTAGCGGCATCCCTCCCTATGTTTTATAGTACAACCACGGCAATTATCAGGGTGGCCATAACCAGCAGAATGCCTTCAAGCAACAGGGCGCTGGCACTCCATACAAGCAGCAGCCGCAGCCTCAACAGCAACAGACTCCTCAAAGGAGTGCTCAGCAAGCCAAACAGCAGCAGCCATCTAATCAGCAACAACTGATGCCGCAGCAGCAGCAACAGACACCTCAAGCTCAGCGCTTGAAGCCCATTCTAAAGAGCAGCTCCACTACCAATGTACAGCAAGGCCAAATCCAACCAAGTCAAAATCAAGCTCTTAATCAGCAAAGCCCAGCTCAGCAACAACAGCAGCAACCATCACAACAGCAACAACAATCGCCATCAAATAACGGAATTATTGTCAGTGAAGCGTCTGAGAGCATGGACAACAATGATGCTCAGGATGTGCCCAAATGGAAGCGCAAGAATCCAGGTGGTAAGCTGTCACATTTTTAACATTTAACAAAAATCCTTGAAATTATAAATATAAATCCAGTGTATGATGACGAGTAACTGCTCAAATTTGAGTATTATACATCTTGTCTATGTGCTCTAGCAGAAATACTGTTGAGTTTCAACTATGGCTTACTCGGTGTAAACTTTATTTTTTCTCAAATTAATTAAGAGGTTAATTGAATCTTACCGTTTTTCGTAGTCTGATATATATAAATGCTGTTTGGTGATTTTTCAGTTAAGGTTAACAAGAAACTCAAACGATTGCGTTTGAATCAACGATTGAGAAAAACCTTGCAGCCAAAGAATGCTATAATGGTACTAAATGAAATGAAAACAGGCGTTCATTTTACATTCCCAGAGCAGCAGTCATCGCTACCCAGCTCCCTCTTCCTCGTACATGCTGAGGTAAAAATGATAAAATATTTATACTCTAAAACTAAAATGAAAATCATTACACCAAGTGTCAAAATATTAACTCAAAAGGTATCAGCTACACGGCTTAGGCAAAGTTGGCAATTAAATACACAGTTTTATTATTTATTTGACCAATATAATCATTACTAGCCGTTTGTGCCAGCCTCATAAGGTTAAGAAACGAAAATAGTTCAAAACCTTAGATTTTATTACATAACATAAAGTGCAAATAATTATTTCATTCGAGTTCGGACTCACGTATCACAGAAAAATCAACTTTTGATGTAGACAAAGTCGAACTAATAATACTACGAGGAAAGATGATAAAATCAAAACAAAATCGGGCAATGAAGTCAATAAGAGGACGTAGGAGGGTGAAGTTATGTTTACCGACAGGTGTTTTGTCGTTTCAAAAATTTCTCGTCTTTTACTTGAAGAAGTTCAATAATTTTCTTAAAATGCAGAGAAAGCAGTGTAACTTTCAACGAAAACTATTCAGTGTGTCAGGAAACTGTGTCAATTTTATCAAAATTTTCCACAAAAAAATTGTTTCTAATAAAATTTTAAATATAAACACAACTTCTTACAGAGGTTCCATAGTCAGATATAGCTATATTCTAGAATTATTTATAAAGTTAATTGTGCAAATCTAATAACATAAAAATCATTTTTCTATGATGCGAGAGTAATCTTTGTAGTGAATGAAATTTTTATTTTTTTATTTTTAATTGTGCATGCCAAGATATTGTCACTTACAAAAGCACTTTAATAAATCTAATGGCAAATTTTTAATTTGCATCCGATTCTAATTTAACAAGGCTTGTTTTATTACCTAAATGATTTTATACTGGGGAATGTGACCAATTTTTTCTAATAATTATCGTGTCTAAAGTCGCGTGCAATTGTTTGTACAAAAATGTTAGTTTCCTTCCCATTCTGTGCCGCGGCCAACTCTGCGATTTTCGAGGTATCGCAAGGTCCCCTGGTGATTAATATACTATACCTCGTTAGTCACGTCGATGATGTCACTTTGCTGTCCGGATGTCTTACCTAGAAAAAAAGCGTTTGCGTAGGTATTTTTCTTTTTCTGGAAAAGAAAAAATAATTCACACAACACAAGTGGATGCAGTTTGTCTTGTAATTTATTTAGGTTCATTTATATATGTAAATCATATTATTGGTATGACATCGTGTATGACAGTTTGTCAAGTGCAAGGCTTTAGTTTGTGCAAAAATGAGGCAAGCAAAATGGGTAAAATGTTGAATAAAATCCCAAGAAGAACCCACTGAAAAAAATCTGAGTGCACTGACCGAGAATTGAACCTGCGACCCCTCGAACGGTATTGTTTCCGAGGCTAGCACGCTAACCACTGAGCCAATACCGCTTTTGATTTCATAGTGTAACTTTCCAGTTCGGCGCACCATCATACCAAATACCCATTTTTCTTTCTCACCGTACTTTCTTACCGCGACATTTCCTCCACATCTTTAACAATTTCGCTCGGTTTTAATAAATCTAATTTACATCTCATTTATCTATTAGAACATTAATTCTGCCGGCGAGACACTCGTTTTTGCATGCGGCATTTGACGATACTGTGAAAACACATTTTTAAATTCCGATTGCATTTTTTCTTATTCTCCAACTTATTTACCGTAATTTAATTGTTAGCACATATCTCTCGACTTGCCCATTAGTCGCTGAGTGAAGTGGGGTCGACCTTTTATGTACAATGCCATTATTTTTTTAGAAATTCTTGGAATGATGAGGAAATAAATGTTCTGCCACTGTCAGATACTAACACTTAATGAATGCTGAAACGTCCAAAAATTTATGTATGTATAGTAAGTATCGGAACAGTTGAAATATTATTTACTATGTACACTTCTGACCACTTCAAAAATGCGTCTACTAACATAAAAAATATTTACCCAAAAACGGTCCAGCCAAATCTGTATGAACACGCTCAACAGATACTTTTGCTGATTCCTACACATATGTATCCACTTTACTGGGATTACTTTTGTATTTCTGACTTTGTAAACAACTTTTTTCTATTTTCTCTGCATCACTATTTATATTAGGCCACCAACAATATCCCCTTGCTAAACCTTTCATTTTCACAATTCCGAAATAACCGCGGTGCAGTTTCTGTTATACCGAATTTCGTAGATCTTTAGGTATAATTACTTGGTGCTTTCGCATATGCAGACCTTGTTCTGTTATTTCACACGGATCAATATTTCACGTTTCTTTTACCGTAAGCTTTTTTCCATTATTTATCGCAATTATTATGTTTTGTAATACACAATATTTTTGCGTTTTTACTGTAATCTGTTTTGCACCAACTACTAATATTTCAAACGTATCTGTACAAAACAGATCTATAGCATAAATGTTTTCTTAAGTTTTTTTTTTCGTTCCGCTTACCAGGTAAAACATTATTGTGGGAAATTGTACTCATGGATTTTTGTGGGACATATGAAATATCAATAAATTGTATCGATCTGCTAAACTATTGATACAGAAAAAATGTAGATGACAAATTTGTAGGTGGTTTTATGCCCTACAATTTTGTCTCTGTATAATTTGTCGTAGCTCTCATAATAGTTAAGCTATTAAGGTGGCTTCGGCGTTTTTTATCTACCTGCTGGCATATTGTTATTTATTGATCCTAGAATACATATGAAAAAAGAAACGCACAGTTGACGACTTTATTTTCGAGTAAATCAAGTTTGAAAAATGTTCATTTGAACCTTATCTCTTATGGAACTGGACATTAGAATTATTCATGCGAAAAAATGAGCTGCTGAATTTTTATGAATCAAAGACGAACTTATTAGTGTAGCTTTTTTTTGCTGATTCTATTAGAAACATACAGATGGTATGTTGACAACTTAGGTTTTGAGGAAATTGGGAAGAAAGTAATCCGTTGTCTTCTGCGCATGAGCAGATGATAGTATCAAACTCTTATTTTCCTTTTAATAAATAATTTACAGTTTTTTTAAGCAGTTAAAATTTTTTTCATCAAAGATAATGTCAAGGAAAATAATTGTTATAAAAATAAGTAGAAAATTTCTCACTTCATATATGCATCCCTCAAAAGCCCCTCGCTTGATACAGCACCTAACGCCAAAGCCACCGTAAAGCCACTTAAAACCTAAAGTTAAGACAAAAGTCTATTGTTGACTTCAATAATAACTAGATAAATAGATCTAGTCAGAAAATTTAGTAAAAAATCTGTTTGCTATTGAATTCTCTGAAATTTCATCGCAGCAAAATTTTTCAAATCAGTAATTCCACATCTACTACTGCTTTTTGAGGTTTCAAATATTTGATACATTTATCATTCGATTTTCACAGATATATTTTTTATGTTGGAGTTAAAATTCATGCACAACTCACTTATAATAATTTCTTTTTATGAGCTTCGGGAGTAACAAATATTGCTTACTTCTGTGATCTATACTATATACTGGAAAAAATTTGGTCTGATATTGCTATCAAAAACGGGAGCAAACGCGCTCCACAAATATATATTTCTCAAAAGCCCCCAACTGAGGCTTACACTCAGCACCACCTGTGGCTGGCTGCACGCACCACAGTTGAGTGTATGTATTTTTGAACCACCGTGGTCCGAAATCTCTCCCACGAGTGATCGGACTCAATATGAAGGAGAGATTTATCAACCACTCGTGGTCGAGATTCGGGACCACGGTGGGCCTACTTGAATTCCCCAACTGTGTGGCGTCTATCTTGCACCACCTGTGGCGCCACTTGTAAGCCACGCGTAAGCGTAAATGCGTCTCGTCGAACTGTGGTACCTCCAGCAAACCAAATTTTTTTCAGTGTAATTATATACGCAAACAAACTTTCCATTAATTTTTTTGACCTATGTCCATCAAACTAGTTGATATTACGTCAAGAATATACTTTTTCCTTAATTTTATGTTTTAAGGACGTTTATGCCACTCAGTGGTACTCAACCAATTCAGTACAGCAGATGATCATTGATATTTCAAATAATACCTCAAAAACCTAAACATCAGATAACTTATAAAAAAAATCAAAAATTTAAGTAATGCGAAAAGTTAAGTAAAACTTCAGACCTACATAGATATACTAAGAGCATGGCAAACTTTTTTTACATCGAGATATCTTTAAAACGGCATAGCCCATATTTCTAATCTTTTAGGAGATAAATCATAGTTAGATTTCTCATATTGTACTCGTTTTATATAATGATTGTAAATACCGCTTTTTTTTTATCGATTAAAACCTTACTCGTTAGGAACTCAGGGGTTGGATTCGCGTGTTAAAAGAGTTAACTTTGAAGCTTTATACCTTGAAAACGGTACGGCTTAGATTACTGAAATTTAAATATAACATATATTAATACCTAAAAAACATATCTACAAAATTTCAAGACAATCGTAAATAAAGTGATTTTGGCATAAACGTCCTTAACTTGGTTATTTGACAAAAAGTCTTGACTAGTGCATAATAAGATGCTATATGACGTAATGTCAAATATTGTATCGCGGGCGACACGAAATAATTATTTCGAAAAGCTACGTTTATTGACGAATTCCTTGTTTTTCAACAGAACTATTTAACAACTCCTAATTATCTAAGAAGTAAAACATTCGCAAAAAGCTTGCGGTTGTGTTTTAAGGCTTGCCACATATTTTTCTTTTACTTTTTTCCTCTTACGCAGAATGTCCATATAGATTTGTTAAGTTTATTTTGCGATTTTTGATATAAGTTCTCTTCCAATAGTTAGAAGCAGTTGCTTGTATGAAAAAAAAGTATCCTTAGTCATTAATTTGTTTTTATCCATTTAAGGATGGTCAGGAGTTTCATTGCTAAGGGGTGAGGAAAGGGGCGTCCCCGGCTCCGCGCAGCACTACCCCTCTTACCGCGTACCTCCTGCAGCCTATAAACTCGATATTTCGTTCACGTTTTACATTGATTTACTTTGAAATGCGCCATAACGTGCCTCGAAATTTTACTCACCGATTGTA
>JAPYYV010006829.1:0-13941 GCA_030522625.1 Copidosoma aretas | reverse complement strand
AAACCTTTCTGTAAATTAAAAATATTATTCTTTAAAGAATAAAACGATTTTCATACTTATTACATCGAACTGTACAATTACCGTTAACACAAATATTTATTCATCCAATTTATCAATACATATTATATCTTACTCGAGATCTTACCTATCAATTGATTGTTGTTTTATGATAAAAGGGAAGGGGGGGGTTAAGCAAGTGGACTCCATACCTGAAAAATATCATAGGCTGCCGCCCCTGAGCGTTAGCATTATTTAAGATGCACTATAACATGACTTACCATTTTACTCACTGAATCTTAAAACAATACTTGATTCGTCGGTATTCTGTTCTTTAATATATTTATATTTTCCAAAAATATTTGTCCATGTACCATTTGACAAATCGAGGTTACGTTCAATTAGAGCCTATGTTATCTCATGCATTGTCATTCGTATCATTCTTTTCGAAATGACCTATAAGATATTGAAAAAAAATCATATAAGTTTCACGTAACCCAGACTATCAAGAAAAGTCAATATCATTGTGATTTCTGCATATTATTATTACTCCCGAACCTCCTTAAACATAGTTTGAGATTTGAGTCACTTGCAGTACAGGGTTTGAGGGATTAATTACTTGAGGTCAATATTCATTCTTAAGTTACAAAATTTTTTATTTTTGTATTCATTGATAAAAATTGATCGATGAATTTAACTTTCATACGTAGCGTTATGCGCTTTAAGAGTCTTTTAGTACACAGTCGTGGGGATTAATACCTTAGGTAAAATTTCAGTAATTTATAGAATATTCGTTATTAAATTTATTAATAATTAATCCATCAATAAATTAAATTATTATACGTACAAGCGTTTATTTTAAATGGCTTATATAACAGGGTAAAGGGTGTTAAGAGTATAGTTATAATATTTGTGAATTATTTATAAGATTTTTACCTTAGTATCTATTAATATTTAATTCATCCTTGAATTTATTTTTTTTACATAATGAGGGTGCTCCACATCGCACTAAAGTAACGAGAATAGCGATGAAAACGTTTTTTGCTCATTACAAAATGAATTTAACATTCTATGATACAGTGTCGAATAAAAATGCTGTATTTTTTGTTAAACTTATAATTATTTTCCATTAAATAGTTTGTCGTTCATTTAAAGCTACTAATGAAACCAATCGTTTTTTGCTGGCAAATACAATAATTACAGGAGTCTGAATTTTTATTTGATATTCAAGGATCAAACGTTGAATATAAAAGTTGTAGATCATGGAAAAATATAACTTTTTTCATCGATAATTTCTCATCACTATGCTATCCATATACTTTAAAGAGTAAAAACTATTTGAAGTCCACGATAAGAATTATATTACGACCGCCAATGTTCCTGCTTAACATTGTCAATCAAATCATGGAACACAAATTAAATCTAAAGGAACATGCAACTTTTAAACACTAAACAGTGCATAATTTGGTTCAACTACTCTTTCTGCAATATAAGCATCAGACGTGCTACATACGTTAATGTATTGTCTCTTGCATAAATTAGGAATATTTTTTTCCAACGGCACTTGGTGTGTTGACGAAGTCGATTTAAAGCTTTTGTCCAAAAGAGAATTCAAAAATACTATCATTTTGATATCATCCTCTTGCAGTTTGCATGTTAAAGCTTTTTGCCTCCTCGCTGGCTTATAACCTGGACTACAATTTAATCCAAAGCTTGTTTTGTATGAAGAGTGGATTAAAAGATTTAACCTAGCATTTCTTTTTGAAAGTCCATGGGTAATATTTAATAGCTTCAAAGGCTGAAGTAACATGCAGCAGAATGAGTGAAGTGACGAATGACGAAAGCCATAAGGCTCCGTGAGAGCGAGAGAGAGGTCCATTAGTCTTATGGCATTCCTCGTTCGTCTATTCATCGCTCTGTGTATCATTAGCCTAAAAGCTGGCAAAGAGTTAGATTACTAGTGGAATCAAAGCTTGCATTGAAATTTAAAATCAGAGAAAATCAGAGAAAACCAGTCCTAATGTCACATTTATAAATTAAATCATTTAGCTTCCTTGCTAGCTTGTGGTGTAGTCTGAACATTAATTAAAGGCTTGTGTTAAAAGCTATATCAATGAAAGTAGTATTCTGACATCTTTCTCTTGAAATTTTCAAGTTAAAGCTATTAACCTCTTCGCTGGCTTCGAATGTGAACTGGAAGTCAATACTAAGTTTGTTTTGTAAAAGGAGTGCATTGTTAGATTTAAAGATTTAGCCTGGCATTTCTTTCTGACAGTTTATGGGTATTATTTTTTAGCTTTAATTGATGGCAAAAAGTTCGATTACTAGTGGAGTTAAAGCTTGCATTAAAATACAAAACTAGAAAAAAGTGTAGTGACTTCCAAATGTCACATTTATAAATTGAAATTTTTGGCTCCTTTGCTAGCTTTTGGTTTAGTCAGAACATTGATTAAAGGCTTGTGTTAATAAGTTGATCAAAGAAAATGTTATTATGACATTTCCCTCTTGCATTTCGCAAGTTAAAGCTTTTGGCCTTTTCGCTGGCTTATAATGTGGACTGGAAGTCAATCCTAAGTTTGTTTTGTAAAAAGAGTGAATTTTAAGATTAAGCCTGGCATTTCTTTTTGACAGTTTATGGGTATTATTTCTCAGCTTTTAAAACTGAAAAATAGTTGGATTACTAGTGAAGTGAAAGCTTGGATTGAAATATAAAACCAGAGAAAAGTGTCCCAATGTCACGATTATAAATTAAAACTTTTGGCTTTGTTGCTGGCTTGTGGTTTAGTCTGAATATTGATTAAAGGCTTGTGTTAAAAAGTAGATCAATAAAAATGTTATTCTGACACTTCCCTTTTAAAATTTGCAAGTTGAAACTATTGGCTTCTTCGCTGGCATTAAAAGTGTAACCATAGTCAATTCAAAGCTTGTTTTTACTTATTGATGAATAAAAATCGACAATTTACTGAGGAAAATGTCATCTAGAAATTGGAAAATGACCATGATTTTATACCGGTTTAGTAAAAACAATGCCAATCTTTCCAATATAGTTTTGACAGTTCATCAGAAAAAAAATGTCACAAAACTTTCACACCAATGGAGGGCAGCTAAAAACAATGTATTTGAGTTAAAGTGAAAAATGATAAATATTATAATCGTTAATACATTTTAATGAACTGCAGCATTTCCTTGATATATAAAAACAAAATGCATTGAGGTTATGCTATAGCAGAAGCGGCAATCTGCTCGTCAGCTGTTAACACTCAATAGAAGGGAGAGCTGCTGGCCGCTTCTCTCTCTCTCTCTCTCTCTCTCTCTTAACATGAGCCACTGCTATTTTCTACATTAAACACTGCTTCCTCACCCTTTCTAGTGTAGCTCTGCTCTCATTGGCTGCTTCGGGGCTTTTCCAACGAAAAGTTCCGAAAGTGGTGGGAATATGGGACAATCCTCTTAATCCAACGCTAGTTATTGTGAAACTGGACTCAAAATTTTAGCATAGGTAAACACGCAAAATTAGGAGAAATAGCTTGTCGAAGTTCGGATTTTTAACACAGGCCTTACGGAAGGTTATAAGTTTTTTACCCAAAGTGATTATTTACTTAGCGAGATGATGGGACACCCTGAAAAACAACTGAAGACTAACAGTTTAAATAATTACCTTTTCAATGGTGACATGAAAAATATGTGTAATGCAACATTTTTATAGATATTGAAGTAAAGATACATCGCAGCTCGCCGCCCTATGCTAAATACATGGGGAACGTCGGCTGCTGCTCACTTGTCGTTTCACGTGGAGGATGCAATATGACGAAATTGCTTATAAAATTTTTTACTTAATATTGAGACTGGGACTGCTGACTCCTCAGTAGATTGACTGACAGTGCTTCTGACCGCACTTATTACTCTGCGAGAGAGCCGGAAATATCTTAAAACCGTCCGCGCCTTACTGGACCTGTGTTCCGAGATATCAGCAGTCTTAACTGGCCTCGCTCAGAGACTCAGTGTCTCACTGGGTTAAACCATAGTCTAGGTTGTGAACGCATAGCTCAGTCGACCGTCAGGGCTCGCTTGCCAATCACAGTTGGTGACGACGGCCAAACGTTCACTCTGATGGCCCATTGCCTGCAACGACGCGGCTTGACCTTACCAGCCAGTATTTTACCCCCTAGCACCAGTCTTTTCTGGTGCGACCTCCCGCTGGCTGTTCCGTCATTCGACTTACCTAACAAGATCGACATTCTTTTAGGAGTGGACGTTTATGCTAATCGATTCCAGCCAGGATAAATCCATCGCGGACAGATCGTAGCGCAGCGCAGCATCTTTGGCTGGGTTCTTACTGTCCGTGCCCTCAGTACCGCGCGCTCTACGCACGTCTCTTAAACCACCCTGAATGACGGTTCCAAACCACCTCGGCATAGTCACCTTATGACTATGCTTCAAAGATTCTGGGATTTCAAGGACGGGCCGTCGACTGTGCGTCAGTCTCCTGAATATGTTGAATGCGTGCGCGTCTTCGCCCAGTCCCAACGCACTGACAACGGCTCCTACATCGTGCACTTTCCTCTGAAGCCAGACGGAGCCCAGCTGCTCGGAGAGAGCATTTGGGGCGAACTTTCCCCTCTACGAGCCTTGCAGCATCGGCTTCAGTGGGACCCAATTATGGCCCTGGAGTACTCGAAATTCATCGTCGAGTACCGAGCCCTTGACTACATGTGACCGTTGAGGGCTGCTCAGCTGTCTGACTTAGCAGCTCTGCTCTGCGTCCTACTGCGATAGCGGAAACAGCAGGTTGCCTTCTGCACCGACGTTCGAATGATGTTTTGCCAGATGCAAGTCGCCGATCGTGACGTGGATCTGCATCGTATCGTACAGAGCCACGACCCTAACGTAACCCCCCCCCCCCCCCCGCACTGCCAGTTTCTCATCATGACTTACCGCCATATCTCTTGCTGCGGGCGGTGCAGCTACTATGCGACGACGGAGCATGCAACTAGCCTACTGCAGTCCCTGTGGTTATGCGAGATCGTCACGCGGAGGATATACTCTCCGGCGCTGATGGTGTTGATGCGGTGCGCCAGCTCCGTGATCAACTAATCGGTCTTCTACATGCACATGGTTTCCCGCTTTAGAAGTAGGTGGCCAATGCTCCTGAACTATTGGCTGACTTCTCTGAGGATTTTTGCTTAAGGTGAACGTGGCACCAGCTCAGCGCCGAAGGACTCGTTAGCAAGCTTGTAATCTGATGGGATCTGACCGCGGACTAGCTCACACTTACTATACCAGACATACACTATCAAACGACGAAGCGAGCAGTGCTCGCTGCTACTGCTCCATTGTTTTACCCATGCAACGCGCTCACGCCAATTCTCTGAAACGGTAAACTACTTATCCAAGACCTATGGCAAGCGCGATTGGACTTGGATGAGGTCGCTCCGGCGTCGATGCTGAGACGATGGGCCACCTTCATCGAAGAACTCAAAGCGATCTCATAGTTTACCCTGCCTCGATGGGTCTTAGTCGGTCCAGCTTCCGAGCTTAAGTTACACGCCTTTTTAGACGCCAGTCACCAGAAATAATATTTCTGATGATTACGTATATATATAACTTTTAATAAAGAAAAGATCCAGTAGATAAATCTATGATTGTGCCTTACAAGAAATTTTTGTTAATGAAATACAAATGCCAAATAAATGTTGAATATTGTGCATCTATACAAAGCTTAAAATATATTTATTATTACATTTATAAGGGTAGTGATAGATTTTCCCACATTAAAAAATGTGACGATAATGATAATGAAATGAAACATGAAGTAAAAAATTATGTTGATAGTGTATATTTAAGCCCGATAGAAACAATTGAGAGATCACAAAAATTCCCGATCTGTGGTAGGAGTCATACAGTAGAAAAATTTGGTGGTACATCTTAAAAAAAAAAAAAAAATGTTAAAGAAAATGAAATAAAAAGATCTTATAAAATATATAAACATGACTTACAGCATGGTTAACTTGAATAAAACGGATAATTTTACAAAATCATTAAAGTACGTAAGCATTCCAGAAAAATGTATATTTAATAATAAATTGAAAATTTGGGAACAAAGGAAAAACTTTATTAAACATACTGCAATTGGAAGATTAAATATTGTTTCTCTAAATGATGATGATAAAAAAACGTTCTTATTTATAACTGATATTACATAAGATTTAAGTTGTTACTTCCTATAAAGATATACAAACATACAATGGCGTAAATAATAAAACATTCAAAGATGGAGTTAATTGAACATGACAAACAAATTAATGATATTATTAAAGAAGCAAGTACAGTAATACTTTAAACTTCATCCTCTTTACTTGCCTCATTTTAATCATATATGGTAATACTGAGTTGTGTGTCTACTAAGGCAGCGCAAGTGTGATACACGCAATGAAAAGCAACACGAGCTAGCGCAAGAATTTAACAGTAGTCGTCGGTATGCTGTGTACGTCTATTGCTTGATAAGCTAATTTTTCATGACTGCTCACAATTTCACACGCACTTTTGTGAAAATCTGAAGGTAAAAGTGAGCAAATACGCGATAATTTAATTTATTTGCTTAAAACAACGTCGACCAAATCGCAGGAGGAAACGAGGCTGACAATTCACAAGAATCTGGGGTTTGTAACCGTGGCAACACAAAGCATCCGCCTTCGTAATGAGTATTACTTTATTTAACTAACCCAACCATGTGGCTGAAACGCTTTGAAAGATATATGTGGGTAGAAAATTTAGCAGAAAAATCAGAGACAGAGAAAATCGATTGGCTCTGCTACGTGATGGGTGTAAAGTCCGAAGAGATACTGAAACAGATTGTCCCCACCATAGCTGCTAGGACTCGCCTTGAAGAAGTGACTAAAAAGCTTACGGACTATTTCACACCGAAAACCAACTCTACTTTTGAACGATACAAATTCAACTCTCGCGTCCAAAAAGATGGAAAGACTGTAGACTCATTCGTGACAGCTTTGCATACACTGGCCATGTCGTGAGACTGCGGCAGTCTTAAGGGAGAGCTCATTCCTGATCGGATTGTTATTGGCGTTCGAGACTCTCGCACGTCAGAGCAGCTACAGCTCACCGCAGATCTAAATTCATAAAAAGCAATCACAATGGCACCTCAAGCCGAAGCTCAAACAAAAAAAAAAGTAAAGTACTGCGAAAAGATTTAGCCTGAAAAAGTGACGTGAACCGGGTGTATAAAAAGAACAGAACCAAGAAGGGCAAGAAAGCCCTGAAAAGACCGAACGAAAGCATGAATAACTAGCCGTGCTACAGATAAAGGCTTTCTCTAGACTACGACTTCAAGAAATGCCCCACCGTCAAAACTACACGTCTTGGACGTGGCAAGGTTCGTCACTGGCAGTACGTGTGTCAATCCAAGAATCTTCACAACGTTGAAGAAGACTCAAGCAGGGACGAAAACCAAGCAATTCTCTGAGCTGTTACCCTAGTAGTAAGTCAGAATGTGTCAGGTTCAGAAAATAAGTACACGATCTCGGTACAAGTTTTAGACTTCCCGGAAAAGGTAAAATTTTGCGTAGACACGGGAGCCAAGGTTAAATTCAGCGTGGCAAGCTGTGTACCCGAAAGCGTCAATAATAAAATTGTTCAGAGTGACAAAAACGTAAGCGGTCCAGACGACACGAAATTGAATGTAATTAGCATTATTTTAACAAAAATTAGAGTTGACCAAATAGATGCCGACGCAAAGATATACGTCACAGATAACCCGAAAAATAATCGGTTGGATGAACAAGAAGTAGATAGCCTTGAGTTGATTGAAATCGAGTATAAAATAAATAACATCTTTCATAAAATGATGATATGAATTGGCTGGAAAAATACCACGATGGTTTTCATAGACTTCATGGATATTAAAAGTTTTAAAAATGCACTTAGTCGAAAATGCTAAATCTTACGTTCAGTCAACTCCACGCACAGTAGCCAGTCCGCTGCATCCAAAAGTAAAACAAGAGTTAGACAAACTACAAAGTTTCAGTGCGGTCAAACCAGTCAACCATCTGACTTGCTAGTGTACTAGTGTAGTCCTATTACCGTTATGCCGAAGAAAGACACGGATGTGATTAGACCATATGCATTGACTTTACGGAACTAAACAAAAGAGTCAAGCACGCCGTGTACCCGCTACCGAAAGTCGACATACTTTTTGCTTCATAAATGAAAACAAAATTTTTCTCTAAACTCGATGCAAAATCCGGTTGTCACCTAATCCAGTTGGATGACGAGAGTCAACCCCTAACGTGCTTCATCACGCCCTTCGGAAGATACATATATACATGCCTACCGTTCGGTGTAAAATGTGCATCCCACTACCTTTCCCACATGTTCTCGTAACTCTTTGCCGGCCTGCTGAATGTGAGCGTGCAAGTAGACGATATCTTAATTCACGCTCTTATCATAGTGGAGCACGATAGAGCGTAATCAGGGCGCTGAAACGTTCAAAAAAAAGACGTAACGTTAAATGAAAATAAATGCGCATTGGCAGCCGAAGAGTTCCATTGCAGCAGTATTGCAGCAATATTAGTTGTAATGTTGCAGCAATATTTCAGAAAAATTAGTTATAAATTTAAAGGAATACATTTATTATATCAATGCGATATTATTCCGATATTGGTGTGACATGTTAATAATGTTCTCAAAAATTTCTATACAAAATTCACCAATGTTGCCGTAACATTGCAACAATATTTTTTGAAAAGCATACATAATATTGCAGCAATACTACGGATATCTTTTTACAGAATACGGTAAATATTTAATACGGTAACAATATTGTTCCAATAGTCCATTATATTGGTGCAATATTTATGCAATATTTCCAATATTTGTTTTTAATATTGGCATAATATTGTAACATTTCTTTTTTGGCGAGAATGCGTAATATTGCAGCAATACTACAGACATATTTTTACAATATTACTGCATTATTAAGGCAATGTTACTGGTACATTAAAAATAGTACACCTATATTTTTACACTACTCCAAAATATTGCAGCAATATTAATGCGATATTTTCTAAATTTATGTACAATATTGCCATAATATTGTAACAGTTTTTTTTTGGAGAGTATGTCTAATATTGCAGCAATACAACAGATATATGTTCACAATATTATTGCAATATTGGGGCAAAGTTACTGGTACATTAAACAGTATCACGGCATTATTGTTACACTATATAATATTGCTGCAATATAGATGCAAGCTTTTCAATATTTGCGTCTAATAATGCCATAATATTGTAACTATATTTTTGAAGTATACCCCTCCTCATTTCTTTGAGTATATAGCTCCCCAACCTTTCCCCAGACTCCCACCCAATCCCACGCGTGAAATCGTGTGGACAAATACTGAAAAGCACAACCCTCATCGCCCTGCTAATATAAATTTAAATTCAAACGTGACTTATTGTAATAATATGATCAAACGTATCAAATTTATTAAATAATAGGAAACTACGATCTTAGAGCAGAATAAAATACATGAGTTTATTATTTTTTATTCATAAATATTGCTTTATAATCTCTGCCGTCCCAGGAAAAAAAGCTGTAATTGCAGTCAGTGTCGAATTGAGAAAATCGACAAAAACTATTTATATTGAAAAAATGATGGAAATGGAGTTTTTTAACAGCAAAAAAACGTTTCCTAGGGTATTTAAGGTATGACTTAATCATTTCACGCAAAAAAAAATCAATTTTTCAAAAAGAGAAAAAAGATACTGCACTTACGGCTTTTTACTCACGCACTTTCCCTTGGAAAAAAGCCGTAAAAGCACTTACGCTTTTTTTACTGTGTAAAGTCAATGAGCACAGCTACGCGATCCAACGTTAAAAGGCCGTAAGTCTAATTAGGATACATACAAATGCAGTTGCGGCTTTTTTCAGAGGGAAAGTAAGCTATAATCAAAACCGTAAGTGCAAATTTTCACATAGATTTAAGTAATTATTCCTTTGTAAATATTAATCAACTATATAATATCAATATGCAGGTACTGAAAAGATCGTGCCTTGTTTACCTTAAATACTGTGTTCTTTATACTAGGTGAAAATTAATTTATGCATACATCATTAATTTATTTATTAAATGGTAATCGTTTCTGTCGTTTTTCTCTTTTGTTCTTTGCATTTTTGATAAGATTATGACTATTATTATTTCATTGTTATGAGTGAAAAATATGTCGTTATAAGTTTTTTAATACAAAACAATTTAATATTATACAAATAAGTATAATAATAAGGCGGAGGTTAGACTGTCACATAAAAATTATATATTCGTTTAAAATAAATTTTAAAATGTTTATTAGAAGTATACATTTTTTTATTTATTTTCTGATTCTGCAGCTTAAATTGTAAATATTTAATACATATAATTAAATGTAATAAATATTTATGACGTCGTCGCGACACGTCGGTGTCGTCGGCAGAGCAGCAAAGCCAGCATGTACATATGTATTATTTGCTGCTGCCTTGCAGATACGCTTTTTTTCTTGTACGGACGTACGGATAGCTCTGGCTCGGGCTAGTTATAAGGAAAGAAAAGCGTAAGTGCAAAAGGTTTTTTTAATTCGGAATACAAGGCTGAGCTCACCGACTTTACACGTTGAAAAAAAGAGTAAGAGCACTTACGGCTTTTTTCCCCGGTAATCCAGGCCAAATTTTCATGTTTTTGTCACTTACGCTTTTTTTCTGTGAGGTGGCAAATTTTTATCGAATTTTAATTAATTATTATGAATAAACAAATGAACGTGCAGAATTATTGAAAACACCACTAAACGTGGAATTTTCTGACGAATCGATTATTATAAATAACTCATTTTCGACAAAAATGTCACTTACGGCTTTTTTCACTGGGACGGCAGATCTACCTATGAAAGAAATATATATTACGCGAAATACACTATTAAATAAGAAGAATATGTTTTACACAACAAAAATTAAACATTTATTAGATAAATTTTGCAGATTTTCGGGGCAAAATTGATAAAAAATTTATTGTATTAATTGGTTTAAGGAACAATGCAGCTTAATTTTAACTGTCGTGCAAAATAGTATTTGAAAAATATCGCGCTAAATTTGGAGACTCCAGCGGCTATTTTCCGATACTGCAATCGTCGATTTTCAATAGACTGGCCATTTTATGCAGTATTAGCGTTTGCTGCTAATTTATTTAATGCAGCAAACCTAAGTAGAAAATGTGTTACCTCTGCAACGTTACAGGTATAGAAGTGTGAAAGATTGTATTATTATATAGCTTGTAGATGTTGCCGTAAAAATGCATCACAATAACACCACTCTTACATTGCTTGAATATTATAATAATAATTCAGCACAACCATTTTACATGAATATTGCAAATATCATGCAGCAATGCAGCAACAGTACATATTAAAATATGGTCTTAGTGTTGCCTAGATATTGTAATACAATTGTTTATATAACAAATTGTTTCAATATTTTACTGAGATTATACATATAACGTACACGTATTCAATGATCGCCAATATATTGCTGATGTTTCGCTATGATTGATCGTAAAAACCGATTATTTCTATTTGTCTCTGCAACGTTGCAGTTATATTCCTGCGCAATATCATATGATCGAATATTATTGAGATGTTTTAGCAATATTGCACTGCAATAGATGTACTCTAATATTTATATAATATTATCTTAATATTGCAGCACAACAATTTCACCTAAATATTTCTCATGCCTTGCTGCAATATTGCGCGACAACAGTGAATATTATTATTTTGTCTCAATGTGGCCTAAGTAATGTACCGCAAGTATTATCATGCACTCTAGCATTAATATTATAGCCAATACATATTTCAAAATTTTTAATATATTTCTGCCATATTGCTACAATACTGCAAAAAATTCTTTTTATGAGGTTGGTTCTCCAAAATTGCAGTTATATTCCTGTGCAATATCCTGTAACTTTGAATTACTAAGATAATGTAGCAATACATTACTGCAAAAGTGGCACTCTGATAATTTTATCTGAATACTGCCCATGCATTGCTGCAATATTACGCGACAATAGTAAAGTAATGTACTGCAATTATCAATATGAAATATTGCTGCAGTAATGCTAAAATATTGCAAAAAAACGAATTTTATTAGGTTGTCTTAGAAACATTGTAGTTATATGGCTGTAGAATATAATATTATCTAACATTGTTCATGTATTGTAGCAATATTGCACTCCGTTAGTTGTATTCTAGTATTTCTACAAAATCATCTTAATATTGCAGCACAACTATTTTACCAGGATATTGCTGATGCCTTGCAGCTATATTGCCTGACAACAGTCAATATTATAATATTGTATCAATGTTTCCGGAGTAGTGTACGGCAATCATTAATATGTAATATTTCTGCAATGTCACTACAATACTGCGAAAAATTTTATTTAAACAGGTTGTTTTAGCAACGTTACAGTAATATTGGTGTGCAATACAGTATCTAACTTTGTTGAGATATAGCAATAATGCAATGCAATGGTTGCATTCTAATATATCTAAATTATCATCTTAATATTGCAGCACAAATATTTTACCTAAATACTGCTCATGCCTTGCAGCAATATGGCGCGACAACAGTGAATATTAAAATATTGTCCCAATGTTGCCTAAGTAATGTACTGCAATTATCGCTATGCAATATTGCTGCAGTGGTGCTACAATCATCTTAATATTGCAGTACAACTATTTTACCTGAATATTGCTTATGCCTTGCTGTAATATTGCGCGGCAGCCGTCAATATCATAATTTTGTCTTAATGTTTTTTACTAATGTACTTTGATGATTGATATGCAATATTTCTGCTGTGTAGCCACACTATTGCTAAAAAAATGCATTTAATTAGGTTGTCTTTGTAACATTGCAGTTATACTGCTGTGCAATATCATATTATCTAGCTTTTTTGAGATGTAGCAATATTGCAATGCAATAATTGTATTCTGATATTTCTACATTATCATCTTAATATTGCAGCACAACTATTTTACCTGTATATTGCTCATGCTTTGCTGCAATATTGTGTGACAACAGTTAATATTATAATATTGTGTCAATGTAACTTAAATATTGCCCTTTAATTTTTGATATGCAATATTGAAGGCAAATTTGTGGAATATTGCATTTATAAGCTCTGGCTTGCAACATTGTTTAAATATTGCTACAATATTTCAACAGTTGCTTAATATTGCAGAAATATTGCAGCAATTTCGCAATATTATGGCAAGTTAAAATGAAGGGCACCGCCTTTCTGAGCGTGGCATTGATGTATGAATTCTTCTACCTCAGCGCATATTTGCCCTCGCAGATTTTCCTACACCGCAGAATCAATAATCATTACAACATTTCCTCGGTATGATTAAGTACGTCGAAAAATGTATCCCTAATAAATCGTTAGTATTCGAACTGCTCAACGCGTTAATGAAGAAAGACCCTCATTTTGTATGGCTTGAGGCTCAAAAAAGCGCGTTTAAAAAAAATAACAGAACCAATTAAAAAAGCACTGACGCTCTCACATTTTGACTTTTACAAAAAAATAATTATTCAAGCAGATGCCTTCAGGTACGGACCAGGCGCAGCCCTGATGCAAGAAAATTATGACGATATCACCGATAGCAAAAGAGAAGTAGTGGCTCATGCATCAAGAACCTCGACACCGTGTGAACGTAGATACAGCCAAATCGAAAAAGAAGCGCTGACGCTAGCCTTCGCAGCAGAGCGCTTTAAAAAGTATATAACCGGTATTAACATCACAATAAAAACTGTTTCTCTTACGTTACGGACAACGTGAGCGGGAGGTGTGCAGGAGTTAGTCCTGGTGTTTATACGTAGTCACCCGGTCAGGACTCAGGCAATACA
>JAPYYV010006828.1:0-19174 GCA_030522625.1 Copidosoma aretas | reverse complement strand
CCCCGGCGGGGGGGCGGGGGGGGGCGGGGCCGCCCCCCCCCCCCCCCCCCCGCGCGCCAATCGACTTCCCGTGTAGTCCCTAATTGGCCGTAATTACGGCACGGGCGGCGAGCTGCACTTTGGCGCGATCTTCCTCTGCCTCGTGTGTGCAGAAGGATATCAGCAGCCGCGCGGGTTTAATTTGGAGAAATCCGGCGACGCGAAATTAGCATTCCTCCATATGTATACTTACGTGGCCCTTGTCGAGGAAATTTGGAGGCAATAGTAAGAAAGGGGGTGGGAAGGAAGGCCTCGGGGCGCAATTTTCTGGCCGAGAGCTGGGGGGAGTTCGCGAAGGGGGACTTGGCGCGCGGACAGTGCCAGACACGTGAAAAGCCGCCGCGTCGGGAGAACATAGGGGATCAGGTGGACGCTGGTGTGCGGGCGCGCCAGCTGCTGCTCCTAAAGGGCGACGCGCTAATTCAATTTTTCGCTTGCACTTAGCGTCGACGACGCGTACGCGCGCCCGGGGTTTATTGCGTTAGTCGGAGCGGCGCGCAATCCATCTGCCGGTGCCTTTTCTCGGGAGGGGCTTTTAACGCGGGGAGTGTGCATCATGCGTGCGTCATTGTTACCCGATGCCGTGCCGTATAATGCTGTTGCGTGAATCAATTACCCGTTTATAATTGCTACTATCGTGCGCGCGGGACGTGTATAATGGTGGTCGGTGCGAGATATCCCGTGTGCTCGGCGGACGCTTATTGTTTGCCGTGATGATGTTGCGACCGCAGTTACATACTCTTCGACCGAATCAGTGGGATTACACTGATGGGCAGTGAAAATTAGGTTACTGCTGTGCCGGTGAAACTTTAGGCGTTGCCTATACACTTACCGCCAAAGTTGGATCTTGAATTTTTTGCATTGATCAGTCGTTAATTAGAGATCGATGATGAAAATTGAAGATTTCACGGTGGTGGAAAGTAGAAACAACGTCTAAAGTTTCACTGATCGGTGGAATTTCACTGATTCGGTTGATGCGAGAAGAAAAAAAAATTACACAATTCGAAAGGCTACAAACTCTTTTTCATTTTTTTCCAACTCTCAGAAATTGCAGTCTCAGGTGTCTCAAACCTGCAGCGCTCAACAACTGCATTTCCGACTCGACCGCCATATTATCTTTTTTTCTCTCTTTTTTCCTCCCCTGATTGCTCGAAAGGCACTTGACTCGTTCAGCGCTGAAAAACCAAGGTCTCGGAGGGAAAAAGAACGGACGTTCACACTGGGAACTCGGAAACTGGAGACCGGAAAATAAAAAACACGGGACTCGCGCGGAGCCCGAGCGCAGCGTGTGTACTGGTCGAGTGCGTATTATATGTGCAAAAATCGTTGGATGAATTTATTTTTTATTCAAATCGATTCGGCGACGCGCCGGAATAATTTTTCAATTTCGTTGCAGATCCTTTCAAAGTCCATGCATGTTTTTTCTCATGTTTGATCGTTGTTTCGTCCCGTTTACAATACGATGTACATCGAATTTGAAGTATATTTGTTGAAAATTTTATTTAATAATTTTTAGAGATATATTACTCATTTTCATCGCTCAAACTAATTATAAAAAAAAAAAAAAATTAAATGATGGTACAAAGAATTGTAATTCGTAATAAAAAATTAAAAATTAAAATCAGTGCGGAGCAGCAGTTCTTTAGCAGGATATAAATAATTAAAAGCGTGCGCATACAAATTAAACGGAGTAAAGGTTCCTAGAAGTATGAGAAGAATGATAATGGAAACAACTCAGTGGATTCGCAAGGCGAATGAAAATATTTTCTTAATTTCAGCGTACTTCTGTGCGATTCCTCGAGAAATTTAATTAATTGTACTTGTTTCAACTGCGGGGCAGCAAAAAAGTTATTTCGCTCGAATTCCGAGGAATTCATTTGTGTTTTTTCTTTTAACTTTAACAGAGTTATCAAGAGAACAATTCAATGGTAATTTTTTTAATTCGATAAATGAAGATCTGCAGATACCCGACTTGGGTACAGTAAATAGTTGATTTTTCAAAATAAACCAAAAAATTATCGTTTTCTTTAATATTTTTTTTTTTCAAACTTTTAAAAATACTCTTCCGAGAGAGACACCTATGAATTTTGTCATTGCATATGAAACAGAACGTATATAAATCATAATATTATATTAATTAAATAATATTCAGTTTATTAATTAAAATATGGATTTCGCGCCTGGCTATTTCTAAATACGATTTATGGGCACATAACGTATACATCCGATTAATAAAAAAATATAAAATATGCGATATAAATTTAATTTTCTTACAACCTGAATAACTGACATAAATTGATTAGCTTAAGCGAACCTCAACAAAGTGCTAGACATGATTATATGAAAGAGATAAATTTTATCACGTTCCGGGTAATTTAAGCCAAAAATACAATTTTTTTCGAACGATTCATCGCTTTATAAAAAATAGTATTAAATTGAAGACAATAAACATTTCGAAAATCAATTCAATTTTCGGATCCGACGCAATGTCGTTCCCCCCGATAAAGCCAAATTACAATCGCCAAAGCGAATCGATGTAGTACAATCACCCCTGTTTTCCCTTCCAGCGACGAGCAGTGGAGAATAATTAGTTCCCACTGTAAAATCATCACATCGCGCTAATCAGCCGAGCTCTAATTAACCAGCAAACTCTCGACCGACAGTGTTTGCGGACGCTCAATCAACGACCCGAACATCCCACCCCTCTAGGACGCATTCATCCATCGCCTTCTTCCCTTTTCTCTCTCTCTCTCTCCGCATCGTCTCTCGGTTCTTTTTAGGCGACTGAAACTTTCCATGAAATATGAAAAACACCCCAGCCACAAGACCCCGCAGAGAGGATACGCAAATAAGCAAAGCAACCACCCTGACCCCGTCGCCCCGCACTGCACACTGCACCCACTCCCTCGCAAAAGTTATCACGCCCAAAGTCGCTGCGGCTGATGTATCATCCGCACAGGGCAAATTTAAAGCTCTCCCCGCTCGCGTCCGCGATTTATCAATCACCCGTGCTCGTACAGCTGTATGTATACCCAGTAGCCGGCGCTCTCTCTTTCCCTCCAGAGGGGCGGACGTCGAATAAGCTTGATGGAAATTTCGGTTCGATCCCCCCTTTCGGCACTGCTCGACCTTCGCTCCGTCCCGTTCCCTCTCCGACGCCCGTCCCCGTTTGCTTATGATCTACGTGTCCGCGCTACTCCGAGGACATCTCTGTGGAAATTGGGTTGGTCGAAGCTACGCGCATGCACGGGTCGTTAAGTTCATCCCCCCCGTGCCCCGGGTATTTTAGATTTTACGAGTCTGCGCACATTTGAACCCAACGTATACTTGTACCGTATACTTTCGGTATTTATTTCACGTCGTAACGTTTATACATCACCCCATCCGCGGGAACTATTATAGACGAGTGACTATCGTTGAGTATTCACTACCGATACGCTTGCACGTGTTTGTACGTTGGATGAAATAATTTTTGTTGGCGGTGCAGCTGTGATTTTTTACAGCCCGAGTATAAACTTTTATACGGCACCAAAGAAAAAAGGGGGGGGGGGCTGGAGGAGATGGGGTAGCAATGAACGTAATGGGAGGAGCAGCGTTGTGTGGCATGTGTGCGCAGTTGTACATTATAATACCGTAGAGAGAGAGAGAGGAAAGTTTCGAGCGTCGGGGGATGATACCCGACCTAGGGCAGACAGGGGAGCTCTGCTCTCAGTAGTCAAAGTCTTTATTGGTCAGACACCGCACCATACGCGCGCCTTTACTGTATACTTACTTGTGTCTGTAGACGATATTTATTTTGGGCTTCGGGGAGTTGGCTTTCTTATATTCTCCCTCGTCGTTTCCATCGGCTTAAAGTACAGAGGGGACCCAATTTCGAACGGATATTTTTATTCGCCTTTCGCTGTGTAATGATTGTGTTTGCCGCGACGGTGTGGGAGCCTGAGTCTAAGATTGATTGATAAACTCGCTGGCTTAGGGGACCTTGTACTCCAAAACAATCGATATCCAGGTTTTGAAAGATACGGTCGACTTTTTCGAATAGACTTTCGGCTGAATTTGTTTACGGAAAGTCAAACTGGTCAATTAGTTCGGTGCTGAAAACGATGATAATTTTGAACACCAGTAGATTATACGTAATAATAGATGATTTGTGGAAAAAAGCTCGAAATGATCGATGCGCCTGCGAATGTTCCCCAAGTAGCATATGGATGACGGTATGGACTTAAGGAGCTTTGCATTGTGATGTGGGGCTCAGGAATGGATGGCAAAAATAAAAAATGGGTAAAAAAAGACGCGGGATTCGGGATAAATTCTCCCACGTGAAGGTGGTGCAAGAGAAGTATCGAGATAAATATCAAATATTATACGTGTACAAGTATTTATGAGCTCTTTTCATTTCGATCGCAGTCCAAACGTAAAGTCGCAACCGCAGTTCGTTTCAGGAATAATAAAACCCTCACCCGACTTTGCAACATATTTTTAGCACCGAAAGAAAAAAACGACCAAATTCGTTCGCGATACCCGTGCGCTTTTCAGAAAATTGACGATACCTCTTTCGCAGCAGTACATACACGTACGCGTAACGCGCGAGCTCGATTCTCGTTTTCCGTGCTGACCTCTGACCCCCCCCCGGCTGAGCCGCAGCGGCTTTTCCGCAGCTGTACACCCTTTGTATACATACAGACACATACAGTACATTCACCCTGATAACTTCATTAAAATCGATCGGGCTCCACCAGACCCAAGGAGGCCGGAGAGGCGGGGAGTCCGCGAGCCTCTTGAGGCTGGAGAGAAAAAAAAGAGGAAAATCCCCTCTCTCCCGATCCCGCGAACGGGGGATCAGCCCGTAATCGAAAAAGCGTCGCTCGCAGGGTCCCACTTTGAGGCTCGCGATGTGGTACGTACTGTGCCCGGGCGCGCGCTCTCTGCTCCTCGCCGGCAGGATGGGCTTTCCTGTACGAGTGCAAAGGAGTACAGGGTGGAGCTGCTTTTTTTTCCATCTTTTGTTTCGTCTCGCGGGGAATGGCAGGAAAAAAAGGGAAAAAGAACTTTGCTGTGCGTAATACACTCGGTAGTACAAGTAACGGTACAAGTTGTGTGTCTGTATTGTACGAGGGATTCGGAAAGAGCAGCAGGTTGAGGAGTCCCGCATAAAATTTGAATGCGCGATCGGAGTCGAGTAATGTTGTCGCGCGATTGTGGCCGCCGTGGGGCCCGGGAGGGGGGAGACGCGCGGGGGGGTAAGGGCGGGGCCGAACAAAAAGTGGGGGGGGGGAAGGGGATTGGCGAGCCGCGGGGCCGAGATCGAGAATTAAAGAGCTCCTGCCGCGGCGACGATGCAAGTATATAATATACACGTACTCTTTCTCATACCCTGCCGGCCTTCCGTCCCGGCTTTTTTGCCCAGCATCGCGATTAAGAGCAGGACTAGGGGCTCTTGGGTGCGTTTTCCTTTTTCTCGCCCGTCGCGCGCGCGTCACCGTGTCGTTCCGTGTTCTTCTTCTTCTTCCTTCGCGGCTGCACCGCTTGACGCGCTCGGGTGGCTCGCGCGAAACTTCTTCGCGGGGATTCGCGTAGTACTTGGGGCAGGGAAGAAAAAAAATTGGTAAGTACCGCGAGCGGGAAACTCTGTCCCCTTAATGTATAATGCAGGGGTTCTCACGGGCGTATACTTACGCTTTTTTTTTGTCGCGAGCTGGAGTTCGGTAATACTGGTAGTTAGTGCACAAGTGGTGATGATTTTTCATTTCAAGGCGATGGAATTGTATTATTATTGTTATTGATATCCTCATTGGGGCGCGTTTAATGTCGGTGTTTGAGCCCACGGGATGGAATGTATTACATACGCGAAGCTATGGCGTCTGAAACTTTTTCGCACTTTAGAGCAGTTGACTTTTCCCACTGACCCAATGGGTCCAGATAATGGTTTGTTAGAAAGTTAGAAGATGATTGGTAAAAAGATATTAGAAGGCCCTAGAGATTGGGCACGCAGTTAGGGCTAAATTGGGTTTGCAAAAATGTATTTTTAACACGATTATACTTGATATAATTGATAATAATAAATGAAAATAATACCTTGGTTTCGTCCAGAGTTTTCAATTTAATTCTTAAAGTCATGGTAACAATGCGTATTTGCGCGAGGAATGCTAAAAAGAACAACGTACTACAATCCACGATTTGGTCGATAAAAAAAAACCAGTGGTAGAATGGCGATAGTGGAGGTGAAGGGCCTCCCAAATCCAAGTATACGTACCCAGTCCCGCATACGCAATCGACAAAAATCAATTCCAAGCTAACTCCATCCGCGTGTAATCTCTGTCCGGCCCGCAGGAGGAGTTCGACGACAGACCGAGGGCCGCGACCCTGCTCAAGAGCCTCTCGGACTACAGCAACACGATACCCGCGCCCACGGATCCCGATGCGAAGCCGGGCACCCCAGCCGCCGGCAAACCGGGCGGCGCCCGCATGGGCACCCTCATCGGCGTCTACCTGCCCTGCATCCAGAACATCTTCGGCGTCATCCTCTTCATTCGGCTCACGTGGGTCGTGGGCACCGCGGGCGCCGTTCAGGGCTTTCTCATCGTGTTCTGCTGCTGTTGCGTCGTGAGTATACTGTGCACATATTTTGCACAAAGAGCTAATTTGTTGATACACATGTATACCTCGTCCATAAATCTTAAATAGTACTTTTTTTTCTTCACTCGTGAGCGTCCATGCAAATTGAGCCTATATATATATTCAAGGCATTGTGAAATTCTAAATTCTAGACGACTTTTGAAATAGTGGTGGTTGGTCGGTCACTGTTGCAAATTTAGAACTACGCATTGTGCGACCATGATTGTAGAATTTCGACGGACGCGGGGATGAAAAAAAGCATGGGATTCGCTCTCACGTTCCGGAATAAAATTCCTTTTTTTTTTCTTTTTTTTTTGGTGTCGATGATCAATATATTTATATTTTACCACGCCATATGCCCGCAGACTATGCTGACGGCGATAAGCATGAGCGCGATAGCGACGAACGGCGTAGTGCCGGCCGGCGGCTCGTACTTCATGATATCCCGAAGTCTGGGGCCCGAGTTCGGCGGCGCCGTCGGCATGCTCTTCTACACGGGCACGACCCTCGCGGCGGCCATGTACATCATCGGCGCCGTCGAGATAGTCCTGGTGCGTATGCATAATTTGTACATTGGACGAGATTATATTCCCACCGACATCCGGGAGGAGGAAGAAATCGAACAAACGATATTTTATTTCGCTCGCATACCGTGTGCCGTTATACAGACCTACATGGCACCGACGCTCAGCATATTCGGGGACTTTACGAAGGACGCGAGCATCATGTACAACAACTTTCGGGTCTACGGCACGGGTCTGCTCATAGTCATGGGCACGATAGTCTTCATCGGGGTAAAGTTCGTCAACAAGTTCGCCACGGTCGCCCTGGCCTGCGTCATCTGTTCCATCATAGCCGTGTACGTGGGCCTCTTTTGCAACTTTTACGGCAACGACAAGCTCAAGTGAGTTCTATTTCATTTTCATCATAAAGTCATTATTATTATCGTTGGGAAGAACAGGGGGAAATAAAATGGCAAACCATCGGTCGTCGCGACAATAACCATTCCACTGTCCCTCTCAGGATGTGCGTGCTCGGCAAGAGGCTGCTCAAGGACATAAACGTGCAGGCTCACTGTTACAAGTACTCGGCCTTCCTTAACAAGACCTTCTGCACGAACGAGCGGGGCAACCAGTGCGACCCGTACTACCTGACGAGCGACGTCAACATCAGGACCGGCATTCGCGGACTCTCCAGCGGGGTATTCTTTGGTTAGCTGATAGTCGTCATATCTTATTACTGATAATACATCATGAACCGCCAACAGTATGCATACCTAATTTGTACGTGCATATAAAACTTTTTTTTTTTTTTTTTCTTTTGCCACGCGCAGAGAATCTGATGGGCAGTTTCCAAGAGAACGGCCAGTACATTGCCTACGGACACGCGCCCAAGGACATCGACTTCATGGGCGGCAGCTCGTACAATCAGATACAGGTCGATCTTACGACCACCTTTACCATCCTCATCGGTATCTTCTTCCCCTCGGTGACGGGTAAGAACAAAAAAAACACACACACGTCTATAGATTGGGGCTGCACTGGAAGTGTTTTCAAATAAACTTGAAGTATTTTTAAGCACGCATGATAAATGTTGTATCGTAAACTACTTTACGCCGTCGTCCGCCCGTGCCCGCAGGCATAATGGCCGGCTCCAACCGATCCGGCGACCTGGCCGACGCCCAAAAGTCCATCCCGATCGGCACGATCTGCGCCATCCTGACGACGTCGACGGTCTATCTGTCGTGCGTCCTCCTGTTCGCCGGTACGGTCGACAACCTTCTGCTGCGGGACAAGTTCGGCCAGAGCATCGGCGGCCGACTGGTCGTGGCCAACATAGCCTGGCCGAACGAGTGGGTGATCCTCGTGGGCTCGTTTCTGTCCACCCTCGGTGCGGGCCTGCAATCGCTGACCGGGGCCCCGAGACTGCTCCAGGCCATAGCCAAGGACCAGATCATACCCTTCCTCGCCCCCTTCGCCAAGAGCTCGAGCCGGGGCGAGCCGACCCGCGCCCTCGTCCTCACCGTCGCCATATGCCAGTGCGGCATACTCCTCGGCAACGTCGATTATCTCGCCCCCCTGCTCTCCATGTTCTTCCTCATGTGCTACGGCTTCGTCAATCTCGCCTGCGCCGTCCAGACCCTGCTGCGCACGCCCAACTGGCGGCCCCGTTTCAAGTACTACCACTGGACCCTCTCCTTCCTCGGTCTCTCCCTCTGCATCGCCGTCATGTTCATGACGAGCTGGTACTACGCCCTGCTGGCCATGGGCATGGCCGGCTGTATCTACAAGTACATAGAGTACCGGGGCGCCGAGAAGGAGTGGGGCGACGGCATCAGGGGCCTGGCACTGTCGGCCGCCCGCTACTCCCTGCTGCGGCTCGAGGAGGCCCCGCCCCACACGAAGAACTGGCGGCCCCAGATCCTCATACTCTCGAAACTCACCGACGATCTCGTGCCCAAGTACCGCAAGCTGTTCTCCTTCGTCAGTCAGCTCAAGGCGGGCAAGGGCCTGACGATCACCGTCGCCTGCATCGTCGGGGATTATTCGAGGCGCTCGGGCGACGCCAGTGCCGCCAAGCAGGCCATCAGGCGGACCATGGAGGAGGAGAAGGTCAAGGGCTTCGTGGACGTTATAGTGGCCCGTAACATCATCGACGGCCTGAGCTCGCTCGTCCAGATGACGGGCCTCGGTGGCATGAAGCCCAACTGCGTGATCCTCGGCTGGCCGTACAGCTGGCGCCAGCCCGAGAGCGAGCGCACCTGGCGCGTCTTTCTACAGACCATGCGCAGCGTCACCGCGGCCAAGATGGCCCTCATAGTGCCCAAGGGGATCAACTTCTTCCCCGACTCGAGCGAGAAGGTCGTCGGGGACATACACGTCTGGTGGATCGTCCACGACGGCGGCCTACTGATGCTGCTGCCCTTCCTGCTCAAGCAGCACCGCACCTGGAAGAACTGCAAGATGAAGATCTTCACCGTAGCCCAGATGGAGGACAACTCGATCCAGATGAAGAAGGACCTGAAGAAGTTCCTCTACGATCTCAGGATCGAGGCCGAGGTCGAGGTCGTCGAGATGGTCGGCATCACGATTATTCTCTGTTTCGTTTTTTTCTTTTCCTCCCCTCTTTTTTCATTTTCCTCTTCCTTGCAAACTGTTCCCAGATGGACTCGGACATTTCTGCTTACACGTACGAGAGGACGCTGATCATGGAGCAGAGGAACCAGATACTTCGGGAGATGCAGCTGAATAAGAAGGAATCGCTCGGCATCGTAAGTTTCAACGTCCCATTTTGTGGTTCATATTATGAAGTTGTGCAAAACTATATATATATATAATGTGTGTTAAAATGTTTTTATGAGGCTGAAATAACCGTTTCAAATGGTTTCACGCAAAAAACTAAAAATGAACAGTTGGTTTTTTCACTTGATTCTCCATGATAATATAAGTTTAGGAAAACGAAAAAAAAAAAAAAAATGCAAAGTAGAGTGTGAAACATGTCGCGTTGAACCGTTTGAAACGGAGATTTCGACGAGCTTCGCTTAATATTTGATCGTACAGCAAATACAAAAGAAATTGCTTATCAACTTGAAATAATGATGATGATGATGATGATGATGATGATGATGATGATGATGATGATGATGATGATGATGATGTGATGATGATGATGATGAACATTGATGTCTGCGATAAAAGTGATTATCAAACTGATCGGAATTAATATCTGTTTCTTGCGCTGTTGTTTGTCGCGGATGCGTCCCCTCGTACTCTCCGACCCACACACTGTCTATGTTGCGCCATAGTCGGCGGCCGACTTCAACGAGGTACCAGACGAGGATTATTTACCTTCGGTTTGTCAGAATAAAACCTTAGCTCAAAGGCTCCAAGTCCAGCCTCTGTCTCCTTAAATACACCGCCATCTCTTTTTAGTGTCTTCATTTCAATATTACGCATATTTATACATATTATATGTGTCTCTCCTTGTCTCTCATACATCATCTTTATTATATGTTTGTATATTTTTATATTGACGATCGGATCAAGTTTCACCCTTTGTTTTTGCCCATAGGGCAGCTGTCCGCATTTACGACTCGCTCGACAGTTTTTATGTTTTTCAACTCATACATATATATGTTTTTGCGCTTACCAATTACAGACACTCGTTAAAATCATCCGATCATTTAGATACCATATATATATATATATTTAATACTGTTATGTTATAATTTTTTTGAATTATCTTCGACATGCATAGAATTTCATCGTTGCACGTCTCGTGAAGAAGTTGCTGTTGTTGGTTCATGGGACTGCTTATAATAAATCGCAACTTTTTCGCCCCATCCGTTATTATGATTTAATTATATAGATGAATCATAACTATATGAATTGATTACTATTTAATTTTACCATCACCAAACGCACCAAACATATATATATATATAATGCTCACAAGAAAAAGCAACATTACATCATCGAGCAAAGACTGAAACCCCATTACACTGCGTTACATTTTTTAGCGCTCCATTTTCAGCTTGGATGATGGCACTTTTATGTTTAATGGCTTTAATTTTAGATCGCACCAACTCATACATGAATATATATATTATATTATATTTTTTGTTTGGCGTTTACATGGCGCTTTCACTTATACATATAGTCTACTATATTATACGCAGCCAGTATTCCCAATGTCTTTGCTATACTCTCCCTAAAATTGAACGTTGATACACACAATTTAAATCTCGTTGCATTTTGTAATAAATAAAATCTGCATCAGCGTTCAATAACCAATAAACAAACTACTTCTACAGACCGGTCGAACTAAATAAACTCGCCGCAAAGTTCTAAATCGACGTTTCTTCCCCCACCCGCCTCCCCCGAAAATCCACGCAGGTCCAGGCAATCGTCGACCACCACCACCAGAACCTGGAGGTGAAGCAGACGAAGGTCCGATTCCAGGAGCCGGCCACTCAGCAAAACCCCGCCGAGCAGCCGCCCGAGAAGCCGCTGCCGGAGGATAAGGACAAGTCCGACGACGACGGCGGCAAGGAAACGCCCAAGGGATCGCCCAAGCCGAGCAAGGAGGCTCCCGCCGAGAAGGAGGCCGGTAGCGACAACCAGGATAACTCACAGGACAGCAAGGAGGAGGAGGCCGCGTCCGAGGAGAGCCCCGGGCCCCGCACCCCGTAAGACTGCGCTGAACTTTTTACGACTTATCCGACGTGCATTTCAAAAATATTGAATAAAATGAAAAAAATGATCCAGAAACGAACGGTACTTACGAGCTTCGGGGAGACAGATATGGAAATATGAAACTTTGCATCGTTTCCTCTCGGAGTTTCGCTCGTTTTCTCGGGGGGTCGATTCGAGGCCGATACGTTCGAGGAAAAAAAGCAAAAAAAATCCCAATTTTATCTGATCTTATCTGATCTTACAGAGGAGAGGACAACGTTAGGCGAATGCACACGGCAGTCAAACTCAACGAGGTCATCGTCAACAAGAGTAACGAAGCTCAGCTGGTCATTCTCAATCTGCCCGGGCCGCCCAAGGAGACGAACATCGAGCGCGAGTCAAACTGTATCCTTTTTGTTATGGTTTTGAAATCATTGTGGAAATATATTATACATTATTACTTCAACCACGATTTCCTTGACTCGGTTCTCCCAGACATGGAATTCTTGGAGGTGCTGACAGAGGGCCTGGAACGAGTGCTCATAGTGCGGGGCGGTGGCCGGGAGGTGATCACCATGTACTCGTGAAGAGTCGGCTTGGCCACGGCAAGCGCAAGACCCTCGATCGGCAACAACTCGTCGCTATCGTCGTTTTCGCCATCAGCGTCGATCAAACGTATCATCATGCGTATCATCATCGGCTCGTATACATACATACATCACTCGCGCCAACGCAGCTCTAACGACTACGCTAACAGCAACTACACTGCTGCAGTCGCGCCATATATTACTGTATACTATTACTATTATTCGTTACTATACTGCAATAGCATGATACTTTGCATCGTTATTACAATTAGGTATTGCGCCGAGCGCTGCATCGTGCGCTATTCAAATTTCAAATCGCTCATGATGTGTGTGTGTGTGTGTGTGTGTGTGTGCATGAGATACAGCGTAGCGTCAGACCAAGGATCGAGTGAAAGAGTAAACATATTAATTAGGGTGTTACGTTGACAAAGAATACGAAAATTTACAAAAAAAAAAGAAAAAAAAAAAAAAAACCAAGCCAAACTCAAGTGCCAAAGTTTCGCTCATGGGATTGCAAAAAATAATACAAAAAGTGTGCTTGTGCGAGGTGAATCGTGCGTGTTTGCATGATGATCGAAGCGCGCAAGTGACAAGAGTGTGCCAATCTGGAAAAAACGTACGAGCGATGGTCGTTCGTGCCTTCGAGATCAGACGACGACGACGACAACGGCGACGACGATGACGAATTCATAGTTTTTTCGCACTCATCGAATTCATTGCGACATTATTATACGAGCATGTTATATTTTCTAACTTCCTTGGAATTGGAAGGATCGGACTCTTACCGAATTCTCATGGGCGATTAGGCCACGCTTGTCCCGGGAAATTTATAGACAGTGCATCACAAATCACTCATCTTCGCTCTCCATTCTTAAATCATATGATATTTAAAATCTACTCACTCTTACGCGCGGCTATAGAGCCAAAAAATTTACATGTCTGTGTTCGTTTCGAAGTAAGGATTAGCTAGCAATGAGAAGTAAACAAGTAAAAGAGTGTATGAGGGAAAAGGGAAAAGTATCTCGTCGTGTATACTTACAGGTCTGATGTAGTAATCTATTGAAATTCGCACTCTGCGCACGCTATCACATCTGTGTAGACGGAAACGCTTCGGAAGTAGAAAACAAAATGCATTTTCGTAGAGGAAAACGATTAAAGAAACGAATTACCTGATGACGTCCCGGATTTCAATCAAAACTCAAGCGAAAGGGCTGATTTGCCCTTTTGACGACCTACAGGCGTACAAAAAAGGTGCATGTAGGACAGATTAAAAAGCGAAGAAGGAGCGACAACTGGTCCGAGGCTAAGGTTGAAGCATCTACGAAAACCACTGCCACGATACTTTCTAAATGCTTCGCGTTTAACCGACGACGCGAGGAGATGGTCACTTTTCTACGTGCATTATCGTCGTTATTTAGTGAAATAATTACGAAGAGAAATGAATGAGAATGTTGATGATATTAATTAAAAGGATTACATGAGAATAACGATTTATTATTCTAATTGCTTGACAGACAGAACATGTGAACTACTAGAATTTAGCTTAGACTTTACACGTAGGTTTTCGCGAAAATTATCTACCGACAGCTGCGCTACGAATCGCGCGCGCTTTCATCGACTCTCGTGATCAACAAGTAGAAATGAAAGAATAACATTAAACAGTGATGAAAAATTTACTAAAAAAAAAAATTTTTAAATAAAAAAATAAAGAAATCAAAAGGAAAATGGAGGCGTGTTCTCTGAATTCCTTGGAATGGAAATTGTTCTCGTGTATACTTCTTTTAATCTTCTTATCAATAATAATAATAATAATAATAATAATAATAATAATAATAATAATGACTGGGTTTCACTTTAAATCAAAGTAACTCTTATCAATGCATACACAATATGATAGTTATAATTCTTAAACAAAACTCTTAAAGTGACGCTCTGGTTTCATTTCAAGAAATTTAGAGACTAGATTAAAAATGTTCAACATTTTTTTGAAGGCCTATGCACATAACGCTGTTGTTCTACCTATTTTACATGAGATTTTAAATAAGAGCACATAAACGAGCTTGTGGAAGATCTCACTCGTTCGGCGATTACGAACCGCGTTATACTCGTTGAAGTGCAGTTATAGCTATAAAACGATCGTCATCTTCTGGCACGTAGACTTCTCAGCCTTAAAAACATCGTGGAATGATGACTCGTTATGATATCAATTAATTGAAACAATGGAAAAATAATAAAATAACATTTATAGTACTTATAAATAGCGATAAAGTACAATTAAACCATTGAATAAGTGTCGTGTGCATGTTTTTATTTAAAAAAAAAAAAAAAAAAAGTATACAAAAAAAGAAGGATGCGTAGAAAAATTATAAAAAAATATATTATTGAACGATTATAAGTGAATCATCGCGTCGTTCTCTATTATTACATAGATAGTGCATCGTATTATTACATACGTAATACGTATACCTACCATTATGATTATAGTCTCTCTTTTGCTGAGATGATTATTATATTATATACATACATGATACTTATAAAGTAAATTTAAAAACGGCGTAAAAGGTGAATACCGCGCGAGTCTTTTTAAGAAAAGAAAGTTTACCTTCAAGTATGATAAAACAAAGTAATTTAACGAAGAAAAAAATGGCAAAGTTTAGTAGATATTGAAGTTTCAATGTACTTATAGTCACATTAAAATACACATATGTATAACTAACGTCCTACTACTTAATTGGTGTCTGTGAAACAAAGTTTATCTCACATTACAAAGTAAAAAAGTAAAATAATAAAACACTCTCTATGATTAAACATGCGATAACAATATTGTACGAAGTACCGCACCGGGCGTTGCGGACCCTTTTTTTATTCCGTTCCCCTTTGTATAGGAGAAATATGTTTCGACCGTATCATACTTCACGGTGCTATTGAGACGTGTATTTTCTAGGTAATTTCAGGATATATTATTAGTGAATGAAAATCGATGTAATTAGAATCGTTTAAATTATTCGTAATAGTAAAATTGTAAAAAAATTGCTGATAAAATTATTTTTTAATTATTTTTGTATGTATTACATTTTACTGGTAGTTTACCTAAATCATAAAGACATGGTGAATCAAGTATTGGATAAATAATCAAAGTAAGAGGATCATAATAATAAATGTCGATAAAAATTATTTTTATTTTCCTATGTGCATTTTGCAATCAATTTTTAATAATTGTTTATAATACAGTTATATCGAAAAAAATTAGCTTAAAATAATCTGTTTAATTAGTGCTCTAAAATTCCCAAAGTTCTCTATTAGAATAAAATAAATAGGAATAAAATGCACTCAATGAATAAGAAAAAAAGGACCGAAAAAAGAAAAGAGCCAGCTTGATCAGAGAGAGAGAGAGAGAGAGAGAGGGGGGGGGGTCACGTGTTTAAAAAAAATGTGTGAAATTAAAGCAATACAAACTTCACGTAAACAAAAAAAGTAAGTACATATAAAGATATGATATTCGCTACATCTGTATAAGAAAGTATTTAATATATCTTTAAAGAGCTGGCATTTAGAGATTAATGTATTATGTTAAGCATGGAAAATAAATAAGAGTGAAAGAGGACAAAAGAAGAAAAACATAAAACGACATAAATTTGCATTACGCTCTGTCGTCCATATTATTATATACATGAAGTTGCGATTCGTATATTTTATAATTTTAATATGTTATATGGTTGCTTGAACGACGATGTACGATAAATTTTACGTGTCTTTTACCCAAAGGTACTGGTGCGCCACATAGTTTATGTATGTATAATTATAAAAAAAAATAATGTTGACTGTATTGAAAAGATTTTATTGAGAGTCTGGAGTTGGTAATCAAAATGAATAATGCGTGAAAGTTTAGTCAAACGAAGAACATAATTAAGGGTTGGCTATACATACAAAATAAAAAAGTATTTGCAGGGTTGGAGATTATAAAAATCGATGTTGCAGAGTGAATTATATAAAAATGTTTTGACTAAGTTGCTGACATTGAAAGAGTAAAAAAAAGTTGTACATACAAACCTAGATAGATGACGAAATAATGGCTAAAACTATCTCTTAATAAAAAAGATAAAACAAATTCGACGATGAATCGTAAACACACCCTACACACCTACAAACATTTTTTTAAATTATTCAAATAGTGTTGCAGTTGTGTATGCTCTGTTCCGTTTTCAGATTTTACCGAATGGTCGTGTGCAATTCAATTTCTCCGTTTGTTTTTTCGAATGCACAATAAAACTCAGAAAAAAAAAATAAGTAGAGCCGCGCGCGTACTTACGACGCGATCTATCCGAGCACAAAAAATAATCCCTCAAAAGGAATTAAACAAAATAAAAATTAAGTACGACGAGAAATTGCAATCCAGAATTGCGTTGCAAATCTGGCGTATTTCTGAAAGAAGTAAAATAACCTAAAAGCCTAATGGCCTTCATAGCTTCAGATTTTAACACAACTTCACCAGAAAATCACTAGCCGAATCTGAGATATAGTGCCCAAACGAAAAAAAAAAAGAGAAAAAATTTAGAGATGTATTAAGTATGCCTGCAGGTTCGGCATAATTCACATTTACTGGGAAGCGTGGAAAGTACAGAGTCGGCGATATGAGCGTTTTGTTGAAAATTTTTTTCGTTGCGGACGAAAAGAAATTTTAGAAGCGTGCATCTTCTCTTTCACCTCTAGGCTGTGAAGCGGCGATAAACTTGCTCCTCAATCATATGTGTCAAATCAAGTACATGAATTCTCTACCTTTTAAACGAATAAACATACGATACAAAACAATATTGTGAATTAATTGAACATGTGAGAAATCAGTCAAGTACCTAATCATGGTTTTCATCTCAAGTGTTAAGTACGCATACCTAAATAAATCCTACGAATATAATTATCATTATGATCACACCCTTTTTAAACAATTCATCCTTTCCTGGCAGATAGTTGCACCTTAACGCTATACTGTGTGCAGGGATTTTCAAGTACATACATGAAGATATGTGTAGTAGAAAAACCAAAGTGTTTGTTATAAAGGCATGATAAAATATTAATTTAAATTACGTAAAGAATATATTTAACGTTCATTCTCCACTCTTTTCTATGTTATTGTCTATTATTACAGTTCTTGTATTATCGAAAAATCGCCATATGAATGTGTTAGTTTTGTATTTTTATTTTACCATACAATTATACACTAGTATATATATACTGTTGAATATCAGTTTAGCTGACTAACAGTAATAAAAAGAAGGAAAGTGCATATTATTATGTTTATTATCATTAATATTATTATTATTATTATTATTATTATTACTATTATTGGAATTCATTTTACGGGCTATAAGTATCTGTGAAAATATGTAGCAGTAAAGAAATTTCTGTTGGTTCTCTAAGAGAATTTATTAATATGTAGAAAGAGAAAAATGTCGAAAGAGAAGTATATATAAATATAAATACAAATCATATTATATTATATTTGTAGATAATAAAAAAGTCTTTAGTCATCTAAAATAGAAAATAATAGAGTCAATACTGTGAAATACCTATAATCCTTTTAGCAGTTAGTAAAAAAAATACTTGTAATTAACTTATAAAAAATGATTTATGACAAAGAAAAGTATATTGCGATTAAAACGACTAAATAAACATGATCTACCTACGACTAAGTTATTACGTGTACATTTTTTATTCCTCTCCAATTTTATTTTACATCAATTTTCAAACGTATTCTCTGGCCGAAGAAGTAACTGCAATCGCTAATAACTAAACTTTTGCATTCAAGGTACAGCTGGTTACAAGCCAAGATTATGGTAACAATTCGTATAAATTATATTAAGGTTGTACTATGGATATCTTAAAAGTATTAAGAAATGAATGAAACTTTTTCTGCCTAGATTAAAACACATAAACTCTCAAAGTTGACCAAAACCTGCTAGGCTCCCATGCGAGCCAATGTATTATGAGGCTAACTTCATAAATTAAGAACTTAATTTCTATAGCGACAGAATCTTTTCCAATGCCCATAAGAATAACACTACTAATGTCATATACATATGTGGGTATCCACAGAACAACCTATGATTCTCTCACATTGATACCTATAGTATTTCATATTATTTCACAGAAAAACATATTTTTTTCTTCTTCTAGACTGTGAAAATAATTATCCGTTCCAAGGAGATATTTTAAGAAATTCTTATCTACAACTATTTTTGACTGTATATATTATGTACTGCACATACCGTATGCTCGTCAAAATTATCCAAAACAGTATTAACGATTAAATTAGCGCATATTAATTAAAAAAAAATGATTTTAAGAAAAATACATGCATGAAAAGAACCCTTCCCAGTATCAATTGCTCAAGGGTGAAAAAAATATAAAAAATCAGATTATTAGCTTCATACACAACTAAAAAGTATGATTATTTTAATGCTCCCTTACCAAGTTATCCTGCAGACTTACCTGCAGACTTATCTGCAGACTCTCCTGCATGTATATTGCTCCCAAATCCTGCAGACTGAGCTGCAGCTATTCCTGCAGACTCCCCTGCAGACTGGGCTGTTTCAAATTTTCAAGAAGAAAAGTAGTGTCCAGATCATATTTATTGATGGTTTATTAGCCTACTTAGATGTTATCATCCGGATGATAACACCAAAACTGGGGAGTTAAAGTGTTTTTGAACAATTTTTGAATAACTGCAAATTAGAAAAAAAAATTTATTTTCAAAAAATTGTT